>OX465109.1:838084-970584 GCA_949987565.1 Luidia sarsii
GGCCTTGTGGAGCGAGAGATCAATGAGATTCTACGAGGGTTCAACAATAAGACGCGTCAGGGCAGTGTGGTTCCCCATCGACGCTCAGCGCCGAAGGAGACCGTCCCTGGAGCCTCGTCTTCTGTCTCCGTGGGTCCAGGCGGACGCGAGGTCTTGAGCCAGCGGGAGATCACAGGCGACGACGTCTGCCCTATCTGCCAGGACGAGTTGCTGAATGCACGCGAGGCAGTGACATATTGCAGGTCAGTGCCTTGACTCCCTGGTGCTACATAGAGGAGACTTAATGGTTGCATAAATCTGACTGGTCTCACAACCCTAGCCCTCACCCTAAGGGCTGGCTGGATAGCTCATCAGATGGTAGAGCACTTACATGTTCAACCAAAGGTCTGAGTTCAAAACCCGATCTAGTCAATATTCTTTGTTTTTTCAGTAAATTCTTGGTAAACTCTAGGTAAATTTTGCTAAGATTTCATCATTTTGATTTGTTTATGGTTGAATTGCTTCTGACTGGCACCCCCACCCGGCAAAGACTAGTAGACTATTTTGCGAAGCCCTTAGATAGCTCAGATGGGAAGAGCGCTGATATACGCAAAACCAGAGGTCCCAGGTTCAAATCCCTGTCCAGGCAAAGTTTTTGTTGCCAATTTTTTCCTTTTTGATTTGTTGTGAATGGCAGGTATGGCTGTGCTAAGAGCATCCACATCAAGTGCATGAAGGTGTGGGCGGAGCATCAGCGCTCCGTGGGGGAGGTGGCCATTCGCTGTCCGCTCTGCAGAGAAGACTTTGGCCAGCTGGAGACTCTGCAGACTGAGTATCGCAACGCCGCTCTGCAGAAGACTAGGTCTGAACGGATGGACGTCCACTCTGGGGCCAGCTGTCAGCAGTGCAACAAGTCCCCCATTCAGGGCAAATGCTACAGGTGCGTAGAATGGACACAGAATGTAAACACAGGTGGTATACAGAATGTACGTAGAGTATGCAGAATATACAGGGCAAATGCTACAGGTGCGTAGAATGGGCACAGAATGTAAAGACAGGTGGTATACAGAATGTACGTAGAGTATGCAGAATATACAGGGCAAATGCTACAGGTGCGTAGAATGGACCACAGAATGTATACTGGCAGACAGAATGTACGTAGAGTATGCAGAATATACAGGGCAAATGCTACATGTGTGTAGAATGGACCACAGAATGTATACTGGCAGACAGAATGTACGTAGAGTATGCAGAATATACAGGGCAAATGCTACAGGTGTTTAGAATGGGCACAGAATCTATACTGGCAGACAGAATGTACGTAGAGTATGCAGAATATACAGGGCAAATGCTACAGGTGTGTAGAATGCGCACAGAATGTAAATACACATTTTGTCTTGTTTGTTCAGGTGTACAGACTGCTTTACTGATTACTTCCTGTGCCACGCCTGCTTTCTGACCAACGTTCACTCTGAGCACTCCTTCAAGTTCAGACAGGTGAGGCCTTAAACAGCCAAGTGCAGTGTAACACTTACCCGCCTTATACACCTGCACTAACGCACATAGAAATACACTGACCATGCCCTTACCTTACTGGATAGCAGGAGTGTTACACACAGGTGTTAAATGGCAACGTTTTGTGTGAATCCCTACTTGCCATAGAGCTTAGAAAAAAGACGAAATTACTTGGAAATTTGGATCAAGCAAACAAGTAAAAAAACCTAAGAATATTTAATAGAACCATGTTTCAAACCCAACCTCTTGCTTAATGTACTGTATTTTCTTTGTGTTTTTCTTTGCAAAGAGGAGGCAGTGTTTTGAGAGATAATTATCATTATCACCAACACCAAGAAATGATTGATGAAGGATTGTTATGCATAAAAATGGAGTTTGGGATTTGGCTGTCTATTTTTACCTCTTCTCTTTTAAACAAACAAAGGAAAAACTGACTGGGAACTTTTGAACAAATTGAAAAATGGCAAAGAAAACTTTGACTGGACCTGGACTTGAACCTGAGACCTCTGGATTAACGTACCAGTGCTCATCCATCTGAGCTATCCAGCCCTTAGATGGTGGCCTTCCCTAATAGTCAACTAGTCTTTGGCACACCAGTGCTCTTAACATCTGAGCTATCCAGCCCTTAGATGGTGGCCTTCCCTAATAGTCAACTAGTCTTTGGCACACCAGTGCTCTTACCATCTGAGCTATCCAGCCCTTAGATGGTGGCCTTCCCTAATAGTCAACTAGTCTTTGGCACACCAGTGCTCTTACCATCTGAGCTATCCAGCCATTAGATGGTGGCCTTCCCTAATAGTCAACTAGTCTTTGGTACATCAGCGCTCTTACCATCTGAGCTATCCAGCCCTTAGATGGTGGCCTTCCCTAATAGTCAACTAGTCTTTGGTACATCAGCCCTTTTCCCATCTGAGCTATCCAGCCCTTAGATGGAGGCCTTCCCTAATAGTCAACTAGTCTTTGGCACACCAGTGCTCTTACCATCTGAGCTATCCAGCCCTTAGATGGTGGCCTTCCCTAATAGTCAACTAGTCTTTGGCACACCAGTGCTCTTACCATCTGAGCTATCCAGCCCTTAGATGGTGGCCTTCCCTAATAGTCAACTAGTCTTTGGTACATCAGCGCTCTTACCATCTGAGCTATCCAGCCCTTAGATGGTGGCCTTCCCTAATAGTCAACTAGTCTTTGGTACATCAGCGCTCTTACCATCTGAGCTATCCAGCCCTTAGATGGTGGCCTTCCCTAATAGTCAACTAGTCTTTGGTACATCAGCCCTTTTCCCATCTGAGCTATCCAGCCCTTAGATGGAGGCCTTCCCTAATAGTCAACTAGTCTTTGGTACATCAGCGCTCTTACCATCTGAGCTATCCAGCCCTTAGATGTTGGCCTTCCCTAATAGTCAACTAGTCTTTGGCACACTAGTGCTCTTACCATCTATGCTATCCAGCCCTTAGATGGTGGCCTTCCCTAATAGTCAACTAGTCTTTGGCACACTAGTGCTCTTACCATCTGAGCTATCCAGCCCTTAGATGGCGGCCTTCCCTAATAGTCAACTAGTCTTTGCTGGTGCTGGGGCACTAGTCAGAAGCAATTCAACCAATTGCCGTATATCTCCAGGGATCACAGTCCAGGATTTGTTTTCCTTCAGAAAATGAATCAGCGTTGGAGACCAGCTCAGCGAGGTTCCGGGGCAGCGTTACCCCAAGCAGTCATGGATGATCTTCTGGCCAGGGACATCTCCGATGGAGATTACGATCTCCTCTTGCAACTTGATAGGTTAGTCACAAAGATTCACCGAGCCAAAGACCCAGATGATTTTTTAAATGCATCTTCATTTCGTGTCAAAAAGTCCTTCAAGTCTTTCGAAGGTATCTGGAAAATTTATGGATCGGAAGATTGAGGCTTGCAGCGCATTGTGCATGTCATCCAGAGCTCTCGGCTCTTGTATTGTGGGAACCATCACACGGCAATGGGAGAAAAAGGGGGTAGGAAACAGACAGATGACATTGGTATGGTGAAGAGAGACACAGGACTTGACAGAGTTGAAGAGCTGAGGACTGCCATGCTGGACAGATTAGTGTGGAGGGGATTGTTTATGAAGCACGAGTAGACATCGGCTAACTGCCTCTGGTCTCTACTTAGTAGTAGTTAGAAAAAGGGGTAGGAAGCAGACAGATTATATTTGTATGCTGAAGGGAGGCACAGGACTTGACAGAGTTGAAGAGCTCAGGACTGCTATGCTGGACAGATTAGTGTGGAGTGGATTCCTTCATGACGCCGGCATCGACTAACTGTCTATGCTCTTGACTTAGTCATGTTAGTAGTAGTGATCTACCTATTATGTATGCTGCTCTTTTGTTCACTTGTTTTTCGCATGTCAGTCAAGCGGGCAACCAGCCTAGCAACATTCCAGAGAAGGTCATCAAGAGCTTCCCCACGGAGACGGTGCGACAAGGAAGCTCCTTGCTCCAGCCTGGCGTGCAGTGCAGAGTGTGTCTCCAAGGTTACGCCATCGGCCAGACGCTGAGACGGTTGCCGTGCCGACATAAGGTACATCTCGTGTCAAATCCTGCAGAGCAGATGAGAGTGCACCAGACCATTGGTCCCATCATGCACTGCTTGTATGAGAGCCAAACTTCTAAAGTCCTTACAACTAATCATTGTTTGTATCTGAATGAAAATAGGGGACGTGATCCCTGGAGATATACGGCAGTAAATGGTTAAACTGTTCATTGCTTCTGACTGGTGCCCCCACCCCGTCAATGAGACTTATTGGGAAGGCACCCAGCTAATGGCCGGCTTTAGCTCTGGTGATAATTTGCTTGTACGTTAATCAAGAGGCCTTTAAATCAAAATTTAGTCAAAATTTCTTTTTTTTGTTCCTAAATTTTTGGAATTATCAAATGATAAAAATTCAGACAGTTTCCATTCCTTGAGTTTGCTCTCTCCCAACCCCCCCCCCCCCCGAAAAAAATTCCAATTTTTTCTTCCCCTTTTTGTGTCCAAGTTTCACACGTCGTGCATCGATCCCTGGCTTCTGCACCAACACCCAACCTGCCCCGTGGATGGCAGTCTAGTCTGGTGCCCTGACTCCGATCCAGCCCCGGCCAATGGGAGCCAGCGTAGCCGACAGCCGTCCAGCGAGGGCGCTGTTCCCGAGGGCGCCCTTGAGATCCCTGGTATTGGTGTAACGGCCATCAGGCAGGGCAGGTAAGGTCAGAGTCTCCAATCACGGACTTCTTTTCCGATATCAGTTCTCAAAAGCTGACAAAAATGTTAGCTCAAAAATTTAGTGGGCCTGACGTTTCGATCCTAGCAGGACCTTTCTCACTCTGCCTTTGAAAAAGGTCCTGCTAGGATCAAAACGTCAGGCCCACTAAATTTTGAGATTTACATTTTGGTCATTTTAGTGAGTAAGCAGTTTGCAACATTTTTGTATATCAAAAATGTTAGCTGTCGATCATCAAGTCAACTTCATAATATCAAAGAGTGATGGTCATGATTCATAATGATCCTAGCAGTTTGAAATATAATGCACGTTTTTCAAACACCCACAATCCTCTTAGAGTTTTTAGCATTCATTTGATTTTGACAAATTCATGGACGCCAACACATTGTAAGGTCTTCAAATGATTCTTCATTTCCACCTTGTTTCTGATGACTTTTTCTGATGATGCCAAGGGTATTGGCAGCCCCACAAATATTGAATGCTGGTCTTTAACCAACACTTTGTAGGCTTAACCACAAGACTTTGAGTCCCAGACACTAGATCTCTTTGCCTCTCAACGTTCGTCACATTGAAGTATTTAAATTGAGTATCAGGAATGGAGTAATCCCTAAGTTTGTCTACGTGGCAGAAGGTTGTAAAACAAAATGGGTTACCGGTCAAAGTTGTACAAGATACGCACACGTGTGACTGGTACCCGGGCTTGTTTTTTTTGTATTGATATCAGTTCTCTGGGTTGAATATGATGTTACCTCTTTGTTCTGTTGACAAATTCAGTCGACAATTAGTGGCACTAATTAATTGTTGGCTGTTTCCATTTTCAGGTCCGGTGATGCAGCTGGGAGGGGTCGACTCAGGGGAAGGATGGGGTTCGTGGATAGAGCGCCCTCGGATGATGTCGGTGCGCTCGCTGCGGACTTTGCGTTGACAGGAATGAGCATCGTCTCATCGGGGGTCAGGGGTCAGCCACAAAGGTCAGTCATTAAACCGAGGCAGCAGTAGTCTTGTAATCAGCCAAATCTTCACTCAAACATCGACAAATAGTTTATTACTCGTGAGTAAAAACTATTTCTTACACTACAGTTATGCACAAGCTGGTGCATAAACCGTGACGTTTTTTTGCATTTTTCTACTTTCTCAGATTACCATTTGAGCTAAAACTTTCACAGGATTTTTTTTTTTGAATGTTTAATAGTTTAACACACAAACTGTGGCAATATTTTGATATTTGCCAATATTATGTGCTTTAATATGAGGAAAGCATCATCGTTTGTTTGTGGTTTGTTTGATTTCAGTTCCAAGAGTAGCTTGGCAGGAGGGACTGGTAGAGTCACCAGACCGAGCCAGGTGCAGTTGGATTCAGTGAGGGGAGCGGAGATACCAGTGATGACCGTCGATGCTATAAGTGCTACGGCTAGTGCTAACAATACAGGCTGGCCAACGCAACAAGATGGCTCACAGGGTGGCCATGACTTCAACATGGATGCTCTTGGGTCATTGAACGACGACAGACAGCAATCCACTTCAACTGGACACCTCCCAGATCCTAACCAGCACCAACGATTCCCTGGTGCCCTGTCAGCAGCTAACAACCGAGCAACTCTCCCGGATTCAAAGACCGACCCGGGAAGTCTGCTTGCTAAGCAACGGGTTCACGCCCGGGGCGGGGCCAGGGCTAGGAGGCAGCCCCGCCCGACCCCGCCCTTGGTGGAGCGCTCCAGTGCCCCGTCCATTCCTCGACCCCCGCGCGAAAGTGGTACAGGCCAGACGGGCGGAGGCAGGCAGCACAGTAGCAGTGCGCCAAGCCTGCAGCACCGGACCATACCACTGGAGCTGGAGGGGTCACATTGTAAACCGCCATTACCCACAGGTAAATTCTTGATGGTGGAAATCAATGGAAATTCACGATAAATGATTTACAAAAATTAATGAATAGAAAACACTGATTGTGTGAGTCAATTTGATGTGAATTGAGAGTCAAGCTTTGCAATATATCTCTTGATAAGTGAAAAGCCACTGGTTCCCTTTTCAAGCAAGTCTTTTTTCCATGGGTTTGAATAGGAGGTAGGGGACCAGTTAGGCATTTCATCCATCCATTGTTTCTTAGCTTTTCAGTACTGTTGTGAGATCCATACTTTGACAATGTTGTACCAATTTCTTCCATCAAACTACCAGTGTATAGTTGAAATAAAAAATAGTAAAGAAAACTTTGACTGGACCGGGACTTGAACCCGAGACCTCTGGATTAATATATTAGTGCTCTTACCATCTGAGCTATCCAGCCCTTAGATGGCGGCTTTCCCAAATAGTCAACTATAGTCTTTGCCGGGGTGAGGATATAGTCGAGAGTACATCAAAAAAGGTGACAGAGGAATATGAATCATTTCTCGGACCTTTGGCCGTTTCTAATCCATCAGGCTCTGCGGGGTCGGTCAGGGACAGAGGTCGGTCGTCGGGTCGCGGCGTCCACTCCACTCCCACGAGGGTGCGGAGTGCCAGCAAGGACAGGAGTCAGTCTCGGGACAGACTGCATCCGACCGCTGCTGACAAACAGCAGGTGAGAGATCTTGCCGTCAAGGCCGGTAATCATTGCCCCGACATATTCAACTGCAAAGCAGCCCACCTCGCTACTCCATCCGCTCACGTTAACCTCAAAACTGGCTGCCGTACGTAGGGATCAAAATCCTGCTTTTGCAAAACCACTTTTTTGATGAGTAAAAATTTGTCCGAGCACATGTAAACCTCATGTTGCCACAGTCACAGATCTTCAAAAAAGACGTTTCATTTTCGGTGAGAGATCACTTCATGATTTTTATCTCAGGAATAGTACGTGTTACAGACTAACAGAGGTCAAACTTCAAAATTTAGTGGGCCTGACGTTTCGATCCTAGCAGGACCTTTCTTAAAGGCAGATCCTAGCAGGAGGTCAAACTTGTATCAAAATGAAGCTTATTTCATGCTCTTTCTGACTATGGGTATAACGTTTTAGAGTTAGGGACTTTTTTTTTGCAGATCTAGTCAGATATTACAGTGTTTTAGACTCATGATCCAATCTTTGACCCATTGATGATGAACATCAAGCCTACAATACACCAAACATTGTGCAAATGTTCAGTCACCACCTAAGACTCATGACATAACAGAGAGCCTAGCAGCAGTCATGAAAGGTATCACACATTAGGGTCCTGCACACTGACACACAACTTTACCAAATTGAAAAACAATCCCAAGTGATGAGAATGGGTGTAAGATTTACCCAGTGAGATTTAACCATCTTCCCAGTAGACTTTCACATTTTTAAAGTCCAGTTTGAATGCAGCTTCCATGGTGATTGGTCTATTTTCCACTGTACAAACATTTCAAAGTTGTGTCATATGGTTTTAAAGGCAGTACAAATAATTTGGAAAGAATTTAGTTTCATACCTTCACTGGCAGAATGCCTGTATTCCTGTGATTGTTAATAGAATTGTATACCCAAACATTTTGTATTTGTATGTGTAATAACATAATTTGTCTTACCTGCCTTCCACAATCCACAGGTCTTAGAAGGGTTGTTCCTTGGGTCGTCCTCTGCTAATCATCAGCCCTGTGGCAGCTCTGGCCAGGTCAGGGGTCAGAGGTCGCTGCAGCCGAGGTCAAGGGTCAGTCCGCTGCACGGCGGCAGTCAGGCCGATCGCAATGCGCAGTTTGACCAGGAGATATCAGGCAGTGGACTGAGTAACCAGCCATAGGGCCAGCGCGCCAAGCAACGGTCATGTTCCCTTCACACCCCTATCACTCATCCATGTATAGCATGCCTTATGTTAAGGGCGCCAGTCTACTAATTACTTCCAAGTGACAGAAGTCATGAGACATTCACACTTTTGGTAAAATACAAAAATGCTAACTTAAAAAAGTGACCAAAATGTCATAAATTTACAGGGCCTGACATTTCGATCCTAGCAGGAAGTTTCTTTATGAGAGAAGGCCTGCTAGGATCGAAATGTCAGGCCATAGAAATTGATATGATTTATACTTTTGCTTCCATCCAGATTTTTCTGAAATGGTTTTATTTTTATGCAATATAAATCAACCCCTATTTGGTTTTTAATTTATACAATGAATGTACAGCTAACAAAAAAATCTACTGTTTTCTGAATTGCTTAAATGAATAAAAGTTTTCATGTTTGGTATATAGGTGTCTTTTTGTGTTATTTTAGTGATGTATTAGATGGAAATTGAGTAATTGAGGTTGAATGAAATGTCTGGATAGACTGGTTTGACAATATGAATCTATTTTGTCAAGAATTTTGCAGGGTTCAAAATTGTCAAACCATGATGGATTTGAATTTTGTGACAAAAATTGTTTTTTATTTCTGTGACCAATATAAAAATATTTAGCATCTGACATTTAGCGTCTTATTTACCCCAGTAGTTTTCTTTAAAAATGAGCTGAATTTTGAACCCATTTATCTCAAAATACCAAAGCGAGATGTGCCGCTTTGTGGTAGAATTGATTAAATAAGAATTCAAAGAAAGAAAAGTGATTATCAAGCAAGCCATCACCAACTTTAAAAACAAGAACCATTAGCATGCAGATAATTATAGGGAGTTTTATATACAGCTGTTTAATCTTGTTTATTTTAACTCCAGCTTTCGTTCACAACACACTTATGTCAACTTCCGATTCTTAAACTGGGGGAGTATGACACCCTGACTCCACTGTGTACACAGACATGAGGCAAACATAATGAAATGAATCGACTCCAGACTATTTAACAAAACATCAGAAATGGTCAAATGATAAATGAATTATACTTTTACTGACATAAATAACCTAAATTCAAATCTCAAAAAAAAATGTTGGTCTGACATTTTGAAAATAGCAGGGCCTTTCTCTGTCAGAATCATTCGTCTTTGAGAAAGGTCCTGCTAGGATCAAATTTGAAGATTTGCTTTGTGGTAATTTTAGTCAAATTTTTTTTTTTATTACTTTTAATATCAGCAAACAAATTTTGTATCAGAAATTTGAATAGACCATATGCATTGGCTTCATCATACAGCCACTGGTGATGAAATGGGGAAAATGCAAAATGAGCAGTGCACACAAACGATGCACAGGATGGACCAAGCTTTTCACCTCTGCACGAGGGCGCCCTATAAATGCAACCTCATTTGCATGAGACCCATAATTCCATGAAATATCCGTCACTGATGTTCTTCCATCCAACTACGGCGTTTCCTTGACGACGACGATGTTGTGAGCTGGAGAACTTCCATGAAGCTGGCCAAACCAAAAGTATTCAACTAACAATAAAGGCGCTTAACGTATAACATGAGCACGATTAGACCAAGAAAACACAAAGGACAAGACTGGTAACCTTACATGGCTTGATGAGACCGATGGATGCTGAATATCTGAATATGCATATTATTCTTTTGAATATGCATATTATTCTTTTGAATATGCATATTATTCTTTTGAATATGCATATTATTCTTTTGAATATGCATGTGTACTCCCAAAATGCATCGATGTATGAAATGTTTCCAACGATGCATTTTTTTAATAAAAAAATCATGGATTCTGTTTCCAGAATCAGCAACATTAAGATTCAAGAACCAAAGTGGGGTCATTTATGCTAAGCACAAAGCTTCACCGAGTGCCAACATTTTTAGGCTGAAAATGTGTGAATACCGCGGTTACCAGCCAAAGTAAGTCAAGAAGGGCATTGTTGACTGGTTCCCTGCCCCTTTTTGTCGGTTGATCCTGCTGAAAAGAAGTATTTGCGAAAGCAATTTCATTTGGTGAGCGGCTTAATGAGAAGGGTTGTCCTGGTGAATGATCAGGGCCGTGTGTGTTAAGCACTGACTAATCTGTTGTTAACCATTCCTCCACCGGTTACCATGGTAATGCCACCCCAAAAACCAAGTGCTTTAGTACAAAGTTTCCGCGTTGCTATTCCTGGGTTTCTTGATCTTCTCCTTGTTCTTCATGATGAGATCGTAGAGAGAAAGCTGTTTGTTGGGAGGGGAAAAAAGAAACAAAGAAAATCAATTGCGAGTTGTTTTTGCAGCATTTGATATCAAATCTTTTTCCTTGAGATGGTGGAGAAGAACTATTATCATTCTGAAGTAGATTAAAAAAAACTGACCTGCAATACATACATCTCAAAAGTTAGAGGGCCTGACGTTTCGATCCTAGCAGGACCTTTCTCAATGGTAAAGGCACTCTGCCTTTGAGAAAGGTCGTGCTAGGATCAAAACGCCAGACCCTCTAACTTTTGAGATTTATGATCTTTCTGACAAGTAATGAGACAACACTGGTGTCAACTTGTCACTCTTTACATGATGTCTCAATCCCAGCAGGACCTTGCTCAATGTCATCCAGACGTCCGGATCTCTAAATTGTGGGCATAGTTAATATTTTCATCATAATTCTTACTATCATTATTATGGTAAAAATTTGACCGAACCATGACTTGAACTTCAACACAAAGAGCGGCTGCACCCTTCTAAACTTCATTTTCATTCCAACAATTTTTTTTTAAGACTTACATATGTGTTCCTGAGCTCAGCACAAGTAAGCCTGAGGTTGAGAAACTCCTTCTCGTCGATCTCAAAAACACTCCTCCGGTAATCCTCCTAAAAAAAAGAGAAAAACAAATCCAAAATGGAAAGTCAGTCAATAAAAAAAAGCCTTGTCATGCTATGGACACTGCTGAGAATACGGTATTCACCACTATGGAGATTTCAGTCCACCACTCGATCGCGACCAGCTCAGTGGTCAAGTGGTTAAGATGTCTGCACTAGAAAGCAGGAGTCACAGGTTCCAATCCCACCCACACTGCCTGTATTTTCATCATTTCTTCAGCAATTGTGCCGATTCAAAGTCCCGCTTTGCTAGTGTGGCATGAACTTGTAAGTTTGAGGTCTTGAAAAGGCAGGGCCGTTTTGTTTGCTTTTTCATCCCAAAGGGAAGGATGACACTCAAGAACGAGAGCCGAGATGCTTACCACGTGTGGGTACTTGGCCACTTTGCTGATGAGCTTAGCCCTGGTGATGAAGTACCTGGAGATCTGGTCCAAGTAGGCTCCCGTCTCACTCTCCACCTGCCTCAGCTCTGCTAACGTGTCCTCCTACTCCAAACCAACCAAACAAGAGGCGAAGGCTTAGGGAAAATGGAAATATCCCAGATTTCCTGCTCGTAGATACACTCTGGACTCAACCACTCTAACAAATGACTCGGTGTGACACCAAAATTGTCACTTTGACACTAAGATAGAGTAGCTTTTACAGACTCATATTGGGGAATTGGGTCACCTGGCCTGATCAATTACTTTGAAAGCAGACCTATCGGAAGGAAACTGTTGAAAATTGGGAAAAGCATTTCTACAACAGTATTCAACTTCAAGGTGATTCGAGTCAGATTTGGACTCAGACTTAATACAGTGGAACGTTGCTATAACGAACATCCCCGAACCCACGGAATATTCAGTATATCGGCATTTGTTATAGCGACATTCAATTGTATCTTACGACTCAAATATAGGATTATCTCTCCCCCTTCCCCGTCCAAGACTGAGAGACTGACCTGGATGGAGACGCCAAAGTTGTTGCCATCCTCGATGCGGGGAATGAGGAGCTGGATCCACATCTTGAGGGTGTTGATGTGGTCTATCATCAGGCAGACCTTGGGCTTGAGGGTGTTGATGATATCCACCAGGTGCTTATTGCAAGGAGCCAGGCCGTCTGGCAGAGCTAATACCCTGGAGCCTGCAAGGGACAGAATCAGAATCAGACCAAGACCTAGATCAAGACCTAGACCTAGATCAAGACCTAGACCAAGACCTAGACCAAGACCAAGACCAAGACCTAGACCTAGACCAAGACCTAGATCAAGACCAAGACCTAGACCTAGACCAAGACCTAGACCAAGACCTAGATCAAGACCAAGACCAAGAACAGGACCAAGACCAAGACCTAGATCACGACCAAGACCTAGACCTAGACCTAGATCAAGACCTAGACCTAGACCAAGACCTAGATCAAGACCTAGACCTAGACCAAGACCTAGATCAAGACCTAGACCTAGACCTAGACCAAGACCTAGATCAAGATCAAGACCTAGACCTAGACCAAGACCTAGATCAAGACCAAGACCAAGACCTAGATCAAGACCAAGACCAAGACCTAGATCAAGACCAAGACCAAGACCTAGACCTAGACCTAGATCAAGACCTAGACCTAGACCAAGACCTAGATCAAGACCTAGACCTAGACCTAGACCAAGACCTAGATCAAGACCAAGACCTAGACCTAGACCAAGACCTAGATCAAGATCAAGACCTAGACCTAGACCTAGACCTAGATCAAGACCAAGACCAAGACCAAGACCAAGACCAAGACCAAGACCAAGACCAAGACCAAGACCAAGACCAAGACCAAGACCAAGACCAAGACCAAGACCAAGACCAAGACCTAGATCAAGACCAAGACCAAGACCAAGACCAAGACCAAGACCAAGACCTAGACCAAGACCAAGACCTAGACCTAGACCAAGACCTAGACCAAGACCAAGACCTAGACCAAGACCTAGACCAAGACCTAGATCAAGACCTAGACCAAGACCAAGACCTAGATCAAGACCAAGACCAAGACCTAGACCAAGACCAAGACCAAGACCAAAACCAAAACCTAGACCAAGACCAAGACCTAGACCTAGACCTAGACCAAGACCTAGACCAAGACTAAGACCTAGACCTAGACCAAGACCTAGACCTAGATCAAGACCAAGACCTAGACCTAGACCAAGACCTAGACCAAGACCTAGACCTAGACCTAGACCAAGACCTAGATCAAGACCAAGACCTAGACCTAGACCTAGACCAAGACCTAGATCAAGACCAAGACCTAGACCTAGACCTAGACCAAGACCTAGATCAAGACCAAGACCTAGACCTAGACCAAGACCTAGATCAAGACCAAGACCTAGACCTAGACCAAGACCTAGATCAAGACCAAGACCTAGACCTAGACCTAGACCTAGACCAAGACCTAGACCAAGACCTAGATCAAGACCTAGACCTAGACCTAGACCAAGACCTAGATCAAGACCAAGACCAAGACCTAGACCAAGACCTAGACCTAGATCAAGACCTAGACCAAGACCTAGATCAGGACCAAGACCAAGAACAGGACCAAGACCTAGAACAAGACCTAGACCTAGACCAAGACCTAGACCAAGACTAAGACCAAGACCTAGATCAAGACCTAGACCTAGACCAAGACCTAGATCAAGACCAAGACCAAGAACAGGACCAAGACCAAGACCTAGAACAAGACCTAGACCAAGACCTAGACCAAGACTAAGACCAAGACCTAGAACAAGACCAAGACCTAGACCAAGACCTAGACCTAGACCAAGACCTAGAACAAGACCAAGACCAAGAACAGGACTAAGACCAAGACCTAGAACAAGACCTAGAACAAGAACAAGAATAAGACTGTGACAAGACCAAGAACACGATTGAGAGCAAGTGACATAGCGAGAATGAGACAAAGAGCAAGAGCAAGGGGCAAGACTAAGATGGAGACCAAGATGGAGACCAAGATGGAGACCAAGATGGAGACCAATATGAAACCAAGATGGAGACAAAGATGGAGACCAAGATGAAGACCAATATGGAAACCAAGATGGAGACCAAGATGGAGACCAAGATGGAGACCAAGATGGAGACCAAGATTGAGACCAAGATGGAGACTAAGATGGAGACCAAGATGGAGACCAAGATGGAGACCAAGATGGAGACAAAGATGGAAACCAAGATGGAGACCAAGATGGAGACCAAGAGAGAGACCAAAATGGAGACCAAGATGGAGACCAAGATGGAGACCAAGATGGAGACCAAGATGGAGACCAAGATGGAGACCAATATGGAAACCAAGATGGAGACAAAGATGGAGACCAAGATGGAGACCAAGATGGAGACCAAGATGGAGACCAAGATGGAGACCAAGATGGAGACTATGATGGAGACCAAGAAAGAGAGACCAAGATGGAGACCAAGATGGAGACCAAGATGGAGACCAAGATGGAGACCAAGAAAGAGAGACCAAGATGGAGACCAAGATGGAGACCAAGATGGAGACCAAGAGAGAGACCAAGATGGAGACCAAGATGGAGACCAAGAAAGAGAGACCAAGATGGAGACCAAGATGAAGACCAAGATGGAGACCAAGATGGAGACCAAGATGGAGACCAAGATGGAGACCAAGATGGAGACCAAGATGGAGACCAAGATGGAGACCAAGATGGAGACCAAGATGGAGACCAAGATGGAGACCAAGATGGAGACCAAGATGGAGACCAAGAGAGAGACCACGATGGAGACCAAGATGGAGACCAAGATGGAGACCAAGAGAGAGACCAAGATGGAGACCAAGATGGAGACCAAGATGGCGACCAAGATGGAGACCAAGATGGAGACCAAGATGGAGACCAAGATGGAGACCAAGATGGAGACCAAGATGGCGACCAAGATGGAGACCAAGATGGAGACCAAGATGGAGACCAAGATGAAGACCAAGATGGAGACCAATATGGAGACCAAGATGGAGACCAAGATGAAGACCAAGATGGAGACCAAGATGGAGACCAAGATGGAGACCAAGATGAAGACCAAGATGGAGACCAAGAAAGAGAGACCAAGATGGAGACCAAGATGGAGACCAAGATGGAGACCAAGAAAGAGAGACCAAGATGGAGACCAAGATGGAGACCAAGATGGAGACCAAGATGAAGACCAAGATGGAGACCAAGAAAGAGAGACCAAGATGGAGACCAAGATGAAGACCAAGATGGAGACCAAGATGGAGACCAAGATGGAGACCAAGATGAAGACCAAGATGGAGACCAAGATGGAGACCAAGATGGAGACCAAGACGAAGACCAAGATGGAGACCAAGAAAGAGAGACCAAGACCAAAGCATATTTCCAGGCTCTTCATTCCAGCCCAGACCCTCTAGGTAGATCATACTTCACAGATTCTCACCTTGCACTGAATTGATGTCTCCGTCTTCCTCAACCTTCCGTTTTTTTCTCTCTGGCATCTAGGGAGGGAGGGGGGGGGGCAAACAAACACAGGTAGTTAGTTCTAAGCAGTGTATCTCTACACAACATGCAGGACAGATGGCCCAAATCCTCACACCGTGCACAACTTAATCAATGCTGCAGTTCTTCTCATTCAGTGTTGTTCTCTGGTCTAGAATAGTTTCATTTTCAAAGACTAGTAGACCCCAAGAGATGTCATATGGTTGGGGGTTTCTTTCCCAACTGGGGATGGTCTTCCACTCAGACCCGAGGCAATTTGTCTCATCATTTGGCCTCAGGACCACTAATAATTTCTGAAAATTTACATTGAAATTTTACAACCTTCCTCAATCCTCCACAATCTTCCAGTACAAATTTTACAACCTTCCTCAATCCTCCACAATCCTCCAGTACAAATTTTACAACCTTCCTCAATCCTCCACAATCCTCCAGTACAAATTTTACAACCTTCCTCAATCCTCCACAATCCTCCAGTACAAATTTTACAACCTTCCTCAATCCTCCACAATCCTCCAACTGGGAATGTTCATACCTGCCTCAATCCTCCACAATCCTTCATTACCCCCCTGAGGATTGTGGAGGATTGAGGAAGGTTAGGCTTTTAATGAGTTAACTGAATGGTCAATTGGTGTTTAAGAGATGCTTACGTCACTGTTGTGCAGTACCACTGGTTCTGGGATGGGGATGTTCAACTTAGCATGTATGTCCGGCATTCGGCTCCTGCTCATCAACTCCGACTATCAAAAAAGGAAAACAAGAAAGTCACGTCTTTATGAAAATAGAAAAGGGAATTTGACTGGACCAGGATTTGAACCAAAGACTTCTGGTTCAATGTACCAGTACTCTTTCCATTTGAGTTATCCAACCTTGGGCAGGAGTCGAACCTGCGACTATTACTTTCTAGTGCCGATGTCTTAACTCTTTCCGTACGGCGCGCCGATACATCGGCTCGGTAAACCGCTCTCTGTTGACGGAAAGCCGATACATCGGCTCGCGTGTCCCATTGTTTCTTATATATTACCAAAATTATTCCGTACAGACATGCACATTAATTTCGTGGTGAAAGAGTTAAGCACCAAGTTGGTCAAGGACGCGTGGTGGATTTAAATCTGCCATATTACATCTATCAAACATCAATCTGAAAATCTAGTGGGCCTGACGTTTCCATCCTAGCAGGACCCTTCTCAAAAAATCAATCTGGTGTAAACCTGGCTACAGTTTGGGAACACAAAGTGGATGCAACATTCTAAACTTCTTTTTCGAACAGACCAAGGAAGAGACAACTAATCAGGGAGTCCTAAAAGGATGTCTGACGTCGTAACCAGGCTTGATTTTCGAGGATTCCACAAACCTGATGCAGATCATTCAGCTCCACAATCTTCTCTGGGAAAGTAGTGTGCACAAGTTTCTCAGCCTGCGAGAAAAAAAAGGAACAGATTATTAGTGGGATTCATCGTCTTCTCTTTCTCTTTTCTTTTCAGAAAAAAGAAGAGCCTGTTATTTGTCAAATCCAAAGGAAAGGAGACAGCTTTCCACGGAGCAGTGGATCAGCTGAGGGTTTCCTGTGGACATCAAACTGTGAGTCAAACAGGGCAAACTACTGCATGGGATTTGGGAGATGCAACCAATTGGGACTGCCTGCTGGATCTGGAAAAAGGAAACCAGGAAGGCCCAGGACACTGTACTTGCAGTATATACAACAACTAATGGGAGACTATGAAGGGATGCTACAACCAAATGATATTATCAACTCTGCTCAAGACCGCAGTGGTTGCAGACAGCTTGTAGACGGCAGTATGCGCTTTACATTCCACCACATGGAAAAAGGAAACCAGGAAGGCCCAGGACACTGTACTTGCAGTATATACAACAACTAATGGGAGACTATGAAGAGATGCTACAACCAAATGATTTTGTCAACTCTGCTCAAGACCGCAGTGGTTGGAGACAGCTTGTAGACGGTAGTATGTGCTTTACATTCCACCACATGGAAAAAGGAAACCAGGAAGGCCCAGTACACTGTACAAGTTTGCAGTATACAACAACTAATGGGAGACTATGAAGGGATGCTACATCCTAAGGATATTATCAACTCTGCTCAAGACTGCAGTGGTTGGAGACAGCTTGTAGACGGCAGTATGCGCTTTACATTCCACCACATGGAAAAAGGAAACCAGGAAGGCACAGGACACTGTACTTGCAGTATATACAACAACTAATGGGAGACTATGAAGGGATGCTACATCCTAAGGATATTATCAACTCTGCTCAAGACTGCAGTGGTTGGAGACAGCTTGTAGACGGCAGTATGCGCTTTACATTCCACCACATGGAAAAAGGAAACCAGGAAGGCACAGGACACTGTACTTGCAGTATATACAACAACTAATGGGAGACTATGAAGGGATGCTACAACCAAATGATATTGTCAACTCTGCTCAAGACCGCAGTGGTTGCAGACAGCTTGTAGTCTCCTGCTCCACAGCCGACCAATGATGATGATCTTGCTGAATCTGACCAGCCCAACCCTGCTCATGAAATGTTAAGCACTGCAGTCTAGTCAAAGTAACTTGGACCTTACAAGTCGCCTTTGCCTACTATAGATCTTGGACCCTACAGTCACTCGACCTCTCCAATGTTTTTTAAAAAGGGGGTCTTGTAACGTCGAAGTTACTCGGACTAACTACAGTCAGACTTACCTCATCGAGAAGCTTATTCTTGAAGTCCTCAACCTGTCAACAAATCAGAATTAAAAAAAAATGACTGTAAATTCAAACAACTGTAATAACGATCCCTTTGATCTCTCCCTACCAGCTTTCCTCTTTGTCCTTTGTTTCTCATCCGTGTCCTATTCACTCTCTTCCCCCTTCCTTCGTGTACATGAATCTGTTTTGTCCTTGTCACTCTGCCTTTGAGAAAGGTCCTGCTAGGATCGAAACGTCAGGCCCACTGAATTTTTAGATTTGCATATTGGTAATTTTAGTCAGTAAGCAGTTTGCAACATTTTTGTATATCAACTGTAAGAACGAGTTCGTAAAAATATGGTATAAGTCTTGCAATTGAACATGTTGTAAGTTACTTGTGTTGGGTTTTTCGGCGGTGAATCATTGCCATAATTGGTCTCGGCGAAAAAATTATTTTCGCAGTGGCTGTTTTGTTACGGCAGTCGTCTGTGTGGTTCCACTGACTTGATTGTATTTCGTCAGCATTGCAGGCTGGTTGAACCAGTCTATTAGCTGATATAGTGATAGTCTGGTTCCAAGAGCTAAACATCCTGACGAATACTGTGAAGTCAGGGAACCACACGAACGACTGCCGTAACAACAGCCACTGCGAATTATTTTATCTTTTCACTGCCATTCCCGAGTCAATTTTTTTTTTACTTTGTCCCCTGAACTTCTGAAGCTGTAGATACATCTTTAGTTTAAGAATATAAGTTACTTTAGACAGATTCATGTAATGATGTATATACTTTTTGTCTGCAATGGATTGTATGCAACATATCTATGTAAGAAAGGGTTTTACCATTGCAGTAAGTACTACACAAATCTATACCAGCGTTAACCCAAAAAGGATGTAGCGCCATATGTCATTTTTATGTGAGACTCGTCACAGTTACTGCTTGTGTCAAGTGTGGGCCTTACTTAGTTTTAGACTAAATGACACAATAACTAAACAAGGTCAAATATTTATTCCATTTGCAGACAGAAGTTTTGTTTTTTGTTGAGTGTAAACACTAACAGTGTAACTAATGAGTGTAAGTGTAGTGTTACCATAGAGAGCTATGGCGCAATTACTGAATTACTGAATTAATGAATTACAACAGTAACGCATGGGCGGCTTATTCCATACCCATCATGTTATATCTGGGTTACAAAAGGAATGAAAAGAATATCAATACAACCCACTCTGAAGTGAGAAAGCATTACTTTGGTTGGGGTTTACCTTTTTTAAGTCGGTCGCAGCCATTTCTTTGATTACAATTCAGACGAAACTGTCGGAAGTTTAGAAAGCCGTGTGCTCTTTTTTGCATGCCACCTGCGTCTGCTCACAGGGAGTATTACAACCTGACGTCCATCACAGTATCGGCACGTAGACGAGACCAACTGGTTCGAGAACCAGACTAAATAACTGAGTTATCAACAAAGAGGGCGCTATTGCAGATTAGTGGTTGACAGTCAAGCGCTTGAAAAAGGCTGTTTTCTTTCAACTCGAAGCCTGAAAAAACTGTGAAAATGTCTGCACACGGCGATATCAGTGAGATCCAAAGGAAGGTAATTGCATTGGCCAGAGTAGACCCTCTTTATAACAGAAAAAAATAACCAAAGTAGCGTTCGGGACCTGTAAACAGGACCCAGATTCAGGTCAATGAAATGCAGATTTTAAACTAAGTTAAAAATACATGTACTAAATTACTAATAAAAATTAATAAGTAATAATTTATTATGATAAAATTTAGTACTTACTAATACTAGTACTAGTAGTACTAGTACTACTACTAGGCCTACACTATACTACATCATTTACATATGTACGTGTATAAATTAATTATGTAATACACTTATAATTAATAATAACTAATAATTATTTGATTATAATAAACATAACAATAATAATAATAATAAACTTTCAACCATTCAACTAGTCCGAGTAACTTGGACACGACAAGTCACCCTTTTTTTTATCAAATTTTGAAATTTTGAGGTTCGGGTGAATACACTACAGTCAAAATTCGATAAAAAAAGGGTGACTTGTTGGGTCCAAGTTACTCGGACTACCATTTTGATTTAACAAAGTATTTTCCTAGACCTTCAGAATTGATGTTTTGTTTCGAGAGTAAAATCTTGCCCCCATTCAATTTTAATGTGCCTTTTCCTCGACTTGTTTGAATTTCAGATCAACGAACAGATTGTACTGAAGAATGAGCTCTCCACAATAAAGAATGACTGTGTACGTACATGTAAAACCTGAAAGTAAATTGCATCCCAAAAACTCACTTTGTAAACTTACCATCATCCACAAATGTCAACCCTATCAGTGTTTGTCCTTGTCACTACACTCTGCCTTTTTTGTGAATTAGGTCCTGATGATCCTGCTAGTGCTAGGATTGAAACATCAGGCCTTCCCAATATTTAATCACCAAAGTTGATGAATGACATAGAATGATACCACCTGTTCCGTGTTTCTCCCCTGAAGTCTATTTTTCTCCATAGTTCAATCTTTGCAATAATATATATTTTTTTTCTCTCTTTTTATTTTCGCAGTGGCTGTTGTTACGGCAGTCGTCTGTGTGGTTCCCTGACTTGATTGTATTTCGTCAGCATTGCAGGCTGGTTGAACCAGTCTTTTAGCTGATAGTCTGGTTCCAAGAGCTAAACATCCTGACAAAAACTGTGAAGTCAGGGAACCACACGGACGACTGCCGTAACAACAGCCACTGCGTTTTATTTTTATTTCTACTATAGAGGGTTTATCAGAAACAGCAGAACAGCAGTATCTTCTTTCTGGCCGACAAAAACCAGTGCCAAAAAGACTGCCAAAGTAAGTTTGACGTTCAGCTCAGTCAGCGATTCCTTCCGTTCATCTTGTCTGCATCTTCCCTTTGTCTATCTTACTCATAGCCCATACCCCTCCACATCCCATCCTCTTTCTAGACGATGAAAGCTCACAGAATGCTGAACAATTAACGAGAAGCTCATTCAAATGTCATCACAAGTTTATTCCTTTTTTTTCTCTCTCTCTTCAGAGACACTGAAGAAACTGGAAAAAGACATGGATTTGCTGCAGTCTGGACGGCCATGACAGTGGAGGAAACAATGCTCAAACTAACAAACAAACAGGGCAACCCTGACGGAAGGAAAGGGCGCCCCCTATTGACGAGGAATGGAAAGGCTCAGTGGAGTAGTCCACAAGCACAGTGGCCAGCAGAGAGGCTGCTGTAAGCCTATAGCAGAACCACAGTACTTCACCACCCACCAGTGATAAATCTTACATTGCCAGCTTTCCTATGAGAATGTTGGCTGGCGGTACATTGTCATCAGCCATGGGAGATTGATGGAGAGAACCTTGGCCAAGCCCAAGCCACAATGACCCATGTACTGTGATGACTGCATAGTCTGAGCCAAGGGACTGTCTTTTCAGGGGGAACCATAGGCTAAGGCTAAGGCTAGGACTCGGGCTTTCAACTTCCTATTCCACCACTCCTAACTGACATCACAGGGTCACGTAACGCATTACATCATCCTTTTGCAATTTTTAGTGGGGGGCTCCGAAAACGGAAGAAAAATCATAAAAGATTAACAAACGAATAAATTTTATGCTGACTTACATGCAAACTGTTATTCTATAATACAAGCCACATTTTTTAAGGTATAAAGTGTCGGCTAAATCAGTGACCCTTTAAAGATGCTGGGATTCCTTTTTTGGTCAAGAGGGTTCAAGTATCGCTTTTTCATTCTTCCCTGTGGTCTGGTCTCATCCCAGTTATAAACCTGGTACTTATATCGTCCCTGATCATTGCAACTAATGAAGTCGTTGTTGCTTGGAAAGCTTTCGCAATCTTTCCAACTGGTTATCCTTCAAGTTAAACAAATGCAGGAACAACTGACGGGGGACTTTTAAATATTTGGGAGAAATGGCAAAGAAACCTTTGATTGGCCTGGGACTTGAACCTGTGAACTCTGGTTTTGTGTATCAGCACTTTTACAATCTGAGCTATCCAGCTCTTAGATGGTGGCCTTCCAAATCTTCAAGTTGTTAGAATTCATCAGTTTGACTAACATGGTTGTCTTTTCATATCTTTATTCGAAACAGCAACACCTAAGTTTCTTGGTGGCAAAACCTTGTGTTTCGGCAGAAGATTATTATTATTATTCTCCATCTCCCCCCAAGAAAAAGAAAGAAATGGATTGGTTAGGGGAGAAAAGAACTTTTTTGCTTTTTGAAAAACTAAACACGAGTCAGAGAGTGACTTGGACACATGTGCTTTGCAGGGGAGGTCCAGGCTACGGCTAACTTCAGTCTGGCTAATTACATTAGCGGTAATGACATCAGAAATCACATGAGACAGGCATAGGAAAAACTCACACTGAATTACACCATTTCTTCTTCAGAATCATTTTAGTTCATTCATGACCACACAAGATTGCAAATAGGGACTTGTCACAAATAGGTTTCTCTGTAATAGAGTATACAAAAGTCAGAATCTAGTGGGCCTGACGTTTCGATCCTAGCAGGACCTTTCTCAAAGGCAGAGTGACAAGGACAAAACGGATACAAGAAGGAAGGGGGGGAGAGTGAATAGGACACGGATAACAAACAAAGGACAAAGAGGCAAGGTGGTAGGGAGAGATCAAAGGGAAGGGCAAGGAGTAGACTATACAAAAGTGTTGAAATACATGTACAGAAAAGTGTTGACAACTTTTTGCTGACTAATATTACCAAAATGCAAATGTGGAGATCTCCAAGCTTCTGATCCTAGCAGGACCTTTCTCAAAGGCAGAATGTTTGAGAACGGTCTTGCTAAGAGAAGAAAAAAACTCTAGTTCTCCACATTTTGATTTTATTTCTTCTGGAGGTAAATTCTTTTGCACTTACAAGTATCTTGCCATAATAGACATTGAAGATGGTTGGATGAAATGAGAATAAATTACAGAAAGATAATGAACCATTTCTTGAGATGACGTTTATTATTGTATCCTTGGCAACATTGAGGTACCCTAAACCATGACCATGCCCAAATCCGTGTTTAGCATGTGATCATGAAATAGTCCGTCTTTTGCTCTGATTTCATTCCGTCAGGATGTTCACAAAGTGACATCATTTTTGAATATTACAATTGTATAAAAACACCTCCAGACAGATATCAATATAGAGTTCTCCAAACTGTTAACCTCATCCATCACCAAATCCCACTAAATCACTAATTAAAAGACGGTTTATAATACATTTTGAACAGTGTTACTCATTTACAAAGTGCTCTTTTCAAAATACATGTACATCTTTTGTGCTGTGCAGAGTTGATTCAGTCATAAAATGCGATTATCATAGGGGAAGAATTTACTACTATTCTCAACAGCATTATTCGCCAGCCGTAAAAGATTCCATGAAATTACATCATTAAATCTTTGATACATTTGGCAGAATCATTGGAATTCAGGTCCACGACTTCCCCTTTCACTTCTATTGTGGTTGCTGTAGGTAAACATTACCGGTACTTAGACCTGGCAAATTAAAATCCCTACACAACATCGGTAAGATCGAAAAACAGAAATATTCACAGATTTACATGAAACTTATACAGTTTGAAGATGGTTATAGTAGAAACCTCTCACTGAAATATTTCTGCCTAAAATGTTGTATTTTGGGAGAAAAGATTAAATTAAGAAATCGTTTACGTCTCACCGAGATCTAAACTATTTCTAACAGTACGGCATTGAATGCTGCATTTTTGCGAAACAAATGAAGCGGTTTTCACGATTTTCTCGAGACTCGGTTGGCGGATTGAGCTGAAATTTTCACATATGTGCTATTTCATGCATATGTTGGATCAGACATCGTATGGAAGCTATTCTTTGACATCGACCAATTGTTGTGTAGGGGCTTTAAGCCCATTGCAAATGAGAACTGACATCTAAAAGATTGCCTCACCTGTGGACTGTGGTCAATTTCATGAAACCCACTGATGTGACCAAAAGAAAGACAATGATCATGAGCAATGTACAAAAACCATACAGCCTATCACAAATTACCATGTGTTAGCGATTACAGGTTGAGTTACGATGCATCGTAAGGCTTTTTTTTTTTTTAATAAGTTCACAACAAACAAGGATAAAAATTCACTCTTTGTATAAAAAACCTACAAATTAAAAGTAAAACTGGAAAAAGAATACCTTTTTCGAAATCTTTGAGAAAAAAAACAACTCAGTAAAAAAAAAAGAGGAAATACTTCATAAAATTAAAAAATTATATTCATTCCAACTTTCTTATCTTTCATGGCCATCCAGGTAGATTGTGCCAATTGCTAGACAAGCCAGTGGATTATTTTATGGCCTAAAATTATCAGCCTGCATTGTTTAATACATGTATACTTTTCAAGTGGTGTGTTACCAGATCAATGGCTTGTGACCATTAACGGATAATTGAGCTATGCACTGTGCACCTACACCAGACAAACCATCTCTATGCCTGGACGTTAACTATTGTGCAGTGAAGAATATTTGCAACTACAGTGGAAATAAATACTTATCAAGGGCCAACAAATCTGTGATTCAATGGCATCTTTATGGCCATCAACAGGCAGGGGATAGGGGCCACTGCCCCCCCCCCCCTACTTTTGAAAATCTTTTGTCCCATAAATTATAGTACATAGGACAGAAAATAATTTTGTTTCTCGTACTAGTAGGTGAATGTTCAACTGCATGAGAGAAAAAACATGGAAAATCAAAAATAATAGGCAACTATAAGAACCTTTTTTGAGCTAGACACATCAAATAAAGACCCTTTGAGTTTGAAATACATACCGGTAGATAAAAAATGCACTGAATGGCATGATTACAAAGAAAATGTAAAAGAGACCCCAACCCTCGGGAGGATGAGGGTTATGGTTAAAGCAACTAGGCTGAGAAGAGCTGTAACAATGATTTGGGCAGTGTGTGTCCCTTATCAATGATATTTAATTGACTGGCAGACCACACATTTGCACTCATTCTCAAAATGGACCATGTGCAGGAAATCACTGCAAACATTCTATATATGCAAATATTCGAGCTTCATCTTTGCTTAATTCTGCTCAGTTTGAGGCTAGTTTGAGGTAGTATCGGAGGTTCCGTCATCATCAGCGGTGGTCTTGCCCAAGAGGCTGACGAGATACTTGAAGGCGGCCACGTCAAAGCGCAGGTCGCCCGTGTCCACTGCAAGGAGGCTCTCGTCGTAGTCAGCGACGTCGGCATCCAGCGGAGCATCCAGGAGGTCCCTGAGGGGCTGGCCAATGGAACGCGCCTCCCGCACCACCACCACGGGGTCCGGCTGCCGTCGAAGCCTCTCGGCCAACTCCAGGCTGCTCCCAATACGGGCCAGGAGGTTGCGGGCTCGCTCCTTGGCGTGGTTCAGGCTCTCAGTCAGCTGACCGTGCCGGTGCTCCAAGGAGCCCAGCAGCTCAAGCTCCCGGCACTTGAGAACCTGCCCGCATTCCCGGACGAAGTGGATCAGTTCCTTCTTGTGCTCGTCCATCTGTCGCTGGGCCTTGGCCTCGGCCTGCCTCACCTTCTTGAAGACATCGAAGACCTGTGACTGGCGATTCAGGGCAGACTCCAAGAGCTTCTCAGTCTGGGCTAGGGCTTCCTGTGCTACCAGTCGAGCTTCGCGGACGGTGTGCTCCCCGTGATCTAGCTGCCGGCAAAGCTTACAGATGGGGCGACCCTGGCATGTCTCGCACAGGTAGTCCAGATGGCAGAAGTTGTGGCGGCTGCAGAAGTGCGACGAGCCGTCGCTAGCCCGGACATCCTCGTCGTTGGTCGGGAAGACTTGGTGCCGGCCGTGCAGGCTCTTCTTGTCGTCCCGATGCCGCCAGGTGCAGGAGTCGCAGAGGAACCCACAGGACATGCATCCGTGCGCAGCTTTCCGGATGCGAATGCCGCACAGGCCGCACGTCGACATTGTCGAGGAGCTTGCGGACTCTTGAGCCTCAGCGAGGTACTTGCCGGTGATGTCCTGGATCCTGGCCGTGATGAAGTTGTCTTGGAGGCCTTCCACTCCGGAGTCCGGCACGCTCACCGGTCGACGGCACTCGGGACAGCGGATGACGGCTGTTCGGCCAGCGTCCCATAGCTGACACAAGCAGTCGGCGCAGACTGTGTGGTGGCACGGCAGGATTTTCAGCGGCAGGGGGCGACCATTGGCATCGCTGGATACCAGACAGATGGAGCACTCCATGAGGGCGTGCTTCAACTCATCCACCAGGCGCACAATCACGGCCTGACCCTCTGCATCTACACTACCCATTTTCCACAGAAAATCCCCCCAAAAACTCAGGGAAACACTCTATACTTATCCAGACACAGACACAAACACAGTGGGCAGAGTGTGATCTTGGAGCTAAAGTCTATCTGGATGATGAGAGTGGACGAATGGTGCTGCCTTTATGATTGGTATCGAGCAATGAATTCCAACCAGCTTTAGCACAAGCAGTACAGCTCAGAGCATATGGCCTCTCATCAGCATTTCAACTTGCTTTATGCAGAAAGTAAACAAGCTTTGGGGGTGTGTGCGCTGTGGCTGAGTCTGATTGGCTAACTCTTTGCAGACGTCACCAGTTTGCGAATGTGTGGTAAGAAAGTTCTATTGTTAGCACTCTCTGGGAAATCCCAGACTGCTTACTGTGGAGCTAGGGGGGGGGGTCATTGTACTGAAACTGAAAGCGGATTAATCATGAGCCCAGCCATTGTGGCTCAACTCTGGCCATCAAACCTAGTCAACATCTTCCCACCTGAATGTTGTGTAGAGGATAATATATGTGTATTTATATACTAGTGAACAAAACCTCACACACAGAAAATGGGGATAATTATTATTATTATTTTTTTTATGAATGTATTTTACATGTAGTAGGTCTGAAGATTTGAAATGAATATGAAGGTACGGAATTTGTGGATTTGTGGCTGAAAAATGAAACTCATTTGAAATTACTGAAGAAATGAATGTCAGTTTAATTGTGTTTATGGGAATTCATTGTTTGTCTTTTGTTAATGGGAATCAGCACAGAAGTGCAATACAAGTCTGTCTATGTGCAGGATTCACATGCCATAGGCATCGATCACTCAATGACATTCTGCAATATCCCTGGACTGTTTCACAATATTCACTCTACTTCCTCCTGGGTCAAGTATTCCACCCGGCTTTTGTCTCACCAAATTATAGATTTAAATTGTTCTGCTTTATTTGAGTTTTGATCAGGGACAACCAGGCAAAAGTTTGTTAACCCATCCCCACCCCCTCTCTCAGGATGATGTTATGTCCAATGACGTTTTTTTCCCGATGCTGAAATACTTTCCAGTGATTGCATGAGACAAAATGGCTTGTTTGGGTCTGTGTGAGCTCAAGGGGGTACAATGCATTGTTAATGCCAGTCAAATTGTAATGGACTGCACTGAGGGGATATTTCTCTTTTGTCATTCATCCATACTTAGAGCTCAACCAATCCCCTGTCTGAATTTGATTACACCCACTGCACGCCCACTATGTTTGCCACATAAAGGCCTGTTTTGGGCTTCAAGAAAACAAATCTCACTCCAACAAAAACACAAATACTGCACAGTCATCTGTGTGTACAGTACACCTTCATTTAATGCCGATCCAGAAACGCCTCATTACATCAGTGTGATTCACCAACCCCCCAAAGAAATATCTACATTTCCCATGATCAATATCCTGCTATCCTGTTCGACTCGCAAGCACCAATTCAAGTCTGAATAGTTCCATAAATATTCACCCAATAAAAAGGAAGTAAAAACCAAAATAAAAACAGGAATTGAATTGAGGCTAAAATTTTACACCCACTTGAATTCTTTGGCACAGATTTGGCATGGCCTGTATACACTATGATACAATTGAAGAATTGAACCTCAATGATTACAGCTCTACCATAGAACACCAATGGGCATATCCATTCTCAACCTTTAGAAGTCTAACAACAACTCCATCTTTCGCAAGTTCTCAAAGACCAGGATAAATAGGTTGGCGGAGACACCACGTAAATTCTCTTTTGTAGGAGAAGACGAGCAGAGTATACTGTTCGAAACGTCGAGTTCCTCCGGTTCTTTTCAGAACCACACTTACTCACAAAAGAGAATTTACATGGTGTCTCCGCAAACCTATTTATCCTGATATTCTCACCATGCAAACCTTCAAATCTCATTTTTCAAAGACTATTTTCAGGGCTACTAACAACGGAAAGACATCACTTACACAATACCCAGTTGGACAGAGTGCAGGGCAAGGCACAGTCAGAATGAGGCTTACGGCTTATTGGCGGTTGCTAGGGGCATTGCTAAGTGCACAGCCATCACTTCATCATAGCGGATAGTCACAGACGAAGCCACATCTATGACTTTTGAACGTTGCCAAGCAACCATGTGCTAATACAAAACCATCGGGGCTAATGTTAGACTAATCGTCTTGCATGAAGTCTTGTAAAACCACAATAACAAGCAAATGGGCAAATTGATAAAAATATGGCTTTATTTTTTTCCTTTGTTTGCCATAAAAGAAAACAACTGAGCCCCACCCTTAAATGAACAAAAACCTGAACTACTGCACATCTGTCATATGCAATGACAGAGCACTAACGTTTTCATTACAAACTTCCATTGTGCAATATAATTTCTTGTTTGCCCATAATTTTCACCCAATACGGTACACTGTACAACTTATTATTGGTGCTATTATTTGGAATGACCGTAACCATAGCTGCCTGAAGCATGGAATAATCTACTCACTAAAAGTGGTCACTGGTACTCTGCTCTTGCCAGCTGCTCATGGGTTTTGTATGAAGTGTATAAGCCGGTAACCATGCCCTTCCATTGAAGCCAAGGTCTTTTCACCAAAATCCAACAGGGCTCAAACTTCGTCTCAAATTTTTCCATCCATTTTAAAGTACAAGGCATGGTAAAAAAAGAAAGAAAAAAATACATTTTGCCCTCTACGTCATAATTCTGGAATGACTGGTACCCTGATCACTGGTGACCAAGATCATTGTGTATGGCTTCCCTGCATCTTAAAGCAATATACATTAGCCAGCGGACAGATTAGTGTGGGGACTAGATATTTTGCAACACCCGATGCTATCGGGCATTTCATATTAAGCATAAAATACTGATCTTCTCTCATTTCTCATTATATCATCAATCTACAAATACTGGCTGACAACCAATAAGACAGTGCTCTCTATACAATCCTAAACACTCTTTTTGTGCTGTATACATACGTATATGTATAGATGAGTGCCAGACCGCAATGGCTGGGTTCATTGTCCAAATGCATTGGCTATGGCTGGCCATAGTGCAGGAGTCTATGGCAAATGGCTGCAGCCGCTAGCTGGCTGGCTCCCATAGACTCGTGTGATTTCCCTAGCCACAGCCAATGAATATGGACACGGCCTATACATGTTGGAACCTGGCTTTGGTTGAGGATTAGGCTCATAGAGCAAAACAGATGCATCTAGATGCGCAACTGTGTCTTTAAGATGCTTCAACAACATTCCAAACAAGACTACAACTTCCAGCTTTTGGCCAACAAGGTCCAATCCACAGCCAAAGCCTTAGCCAAAGCCGTAGCCTCAATTACGGTCTCTGCTTCTGGCCCTGTCACATCATTGTTTATCAAACAAGACACACAAGTATAATGTACAACTTTGGTAATGATAACTTTTTTTAAAAATATGTTTCTTTTGTATTCTTTCTAATAAGCTCCGATTTCAGACCAATCCTTTACTTTTGCTGCCATGACTGGGTTGCAGACACAAAAGTTTGAGGTACGTAGCAATTCAAAAACAACTTATCTTTTCTGAATTTTTCTTTAGAGTTCTGTTAGGCATTTTTCTGGTTTTATTATTAAACAACTTATGCAAACACTGGGTCAGTAGTGCTACAAGTAAATGAAACTAATAACTGAGTCAAATCCAAAACTCCTCTTTTTTTTTTAAACCCAAGCTAGAAAGACCTTTATCTTGTCTTTAATGGACGCAATTTTAACAAAAACTTGCACAAACAGCACCTTGGAATGTACATATACATGTTTTTCCCCCATCACCAAATATTGACATCCTTACTATGTGGTTTATACATTTTTGGGTGCAAATTTCTCAGGAGTTTACGATAAGTGTACTTTGTTCAGGAAAAAGGATACAATGGAGTTATAGTATGGGTCAAGTTGACAAGGAGGATCAGAGCTAGGATCCATGAATATAGTGGTAACCCTGAATATATGTTAACTGAGTTTAGGTATTAAAGATCTTTCTTTTTTTTTCTCAATTTCTACATTGATAAAAAAGCTCACCGTGATTTTTAAATTAAATTTAATCCCATTAAATTAACTATTCAAAGACAGGGCACTCCATTGATTCATCTGGATACCATACTCGCAAAGTTGGGGCTGACAAAACTAGGAGTCGTCCTCAATAGGACCAGAGAGTGTCCAACCTTCTGGCTGTGAACACCAATCCTCCATAAACCCTCACGCCTCATCACTCCCCAGTGCTGCCAATACTTGTTTGCTGTGGCTGGACTGCGAACAATGGTATTGGCAACCTGCCAAGGTATTGGCAACCCTCCAAGGTATTGGCAAACTGCCAAGGTATTGGCAACCCTCCAAGGTATTGGCAACCCTCCAAGGTATTGGCAACCCTCCAAGGTATTGGCAAACTGCCAAGGTATTGGCAACCCTCCAAGGTGTTGGCAACCCTTCAAGGTATTGGCAACCCTCCAAGGTGTTGGCAACCCTCCAAGGTGTTTGCAACCCTTCAAGGTATTGGCAACCCTCCAAGGTATTGGCAACCCTCCAAGGTATTGGCAACCCTCCAAGGTATTGGCAACCCTCCAAGGTATTGGCAACCCTCCAAGGTGTTGGCAACCCTCCAAGGTGTTTGCAACCCTTCAAGGTATTGGCAACCCTCCAAGGTATTGGCAACCCTCCAAGGTATTGGCAACCCTCCAAGGTATTGGCAACCCTCCAAGGTGTTGGCAACCCTTCAAGGTGTTGGCAACCCTTCAAGGTATTGGCAAACTGCCAAAGTATTGGCAACCTGCCAAGGTATTGGCAACCCTTCAAGGTATTGGCAACCCTCCAAAGTATTGGCAACCTGCCAAGGTATTGGCAACCCTCCAAGGTATTGGCAAACTGCCAAAGTATTGGCAACCTGCCAAGGTATTGGCAACCCTCCAAGGTATTGGCAACCTGCCAAGATGTTGGCAACCCTCCAAGATGTTGGCAACCCTCCAAGGTGTTGGCAACCTGCCAAGGTGTTGGCAACCTGCCAAGCTATTGGCGACCAGCTAAGGCCTTGGCAACCTGCCAAAATATTGAAGACCACCAAATGTTGGGGAGAGGGTTTCTGATCAATGAGAAGGAAACTTTTTTTCAGAAAACAAAAAGAAAGGATTGTTTTATTTTGTTTATTTTTTAAATTTGTAGTGATGCATATTGCAACCACCGATGCAGCACTGGGAAACTGAAGATATTTCTTACATTCTTGAAGTTTGTGACACAATTCTCGTCTGCATCCTTTCCGACGTGTTTCTGCCATATCCAAGCTATACAAGTTTGTTTTTACACATTCGTTTGTCTTCTGCTGGATAACATAAAATATAAAAGCGAAGAGGAAACCTATTGACTGAGCATCTTCTCATTATTTACACACCTGAAAGACGGCCATTAAATCTAGAATGAAAAATGAGACCACATTCCACTCCCTCTTCTCCCCCTTGGTCACTACAGAATATTCCGACTACGGCTCAGGGTCAAAGCAAAAGGGTTACTCCTCCCTCCTTTCCCTCTTCAAGTGAACGGAATAAACAAATTTTCACCTTGGTCCACTGCTAGGAATATTGGAATTCTTACAAAAAAGAAAAACCGGCCAAATTTTACTCTGGTTTATTAAAAAATCCGTACCGATTTATTTGCTGAAAGAGTGGCAAAGTACTTGGACAGGGAAGCAGGTTAATAATCAAACTAAAAAGCTTTAAGGAAAACACAAAACAAAATCAATAATTTTTCTCTTTAAAAAAACCCCCCAAAATGCCAAGAAATGCAACCCAAAATAGGATGAAAGTGGACACAATGCAGCAGAAAGGAAACATAGCTGAAGAAACAAAGCCAGAATCAATTGAAATTCTGAAAAATAAAAGAAATCCAGGCAATGAGGTTACAATACTCTGGTCTTTTTTCAAAGGCAGAAAGGTCCTGCTCAGATCAAAATTTCAGAGATTGCTATGATTTGGGTCCTGTTAGTCAGTTAAAGCAGTTTGCAACATTTGTTTACATTACATTATAATCAAGTGCGATATTAGCCAACAGTAGCCCTTTGATGAATTCAAGTTTAGGCTTGGGCTTAGGCTTCAGCCACGGCTTGTGCTCAGGCTAAGGCTCGATGTGTCAAGTACTTAAGTGCAATAGCTTCTGACAGCAAATTCTGACTGCGTAGGTACACCGTTTTGAAACAAGATAACCAATTTCAAAATTAAACATTTGGAGAAAAAACAAACAAATAAAAATACAGTACAGCCTCTTCAGATAGCGTTTTGTGAGGGGGGCTAACCTGAAGCACGAACCAGTGGATTCATACAGGCCACTGACATCAAATGCAAGCAATATGAGCTTAAAATAATGACACAGCAAAGTAACGATGCAATATTACGACAAGAGATTGACAACAGACACGTCAAGAAGAGGTTGCCATGACACCGCATGCAGAGTGATGCCTTCTGGTTGTGAAGACTGTGTGCGGTTTCCAGATGAAGAGAGGGACTCAACGTTTCAGAAACGGCATGCTCTGATCGTCGTCCCCCGTGCCCAGAAACCCCAGGATGAGGTAGCTAACCGAGGCAAATCATTATGGATGAGGAGAGGAGTGGAGCCTGGGAACAAGACCTGTCCATCTAAGGTTACTGTACTCCGTAGGACTGGAATGACAGCTAGGGACTTCAACTCATGTGTGTGATGAGACTGGTGACTGGTATGCACCTGGCCACAAATAATGGTTGCACTGAGTGACCCAAGCATTGAGTGGTAGAACCAAAGACAAATTGAGTTCACCACTCTGCCTCTAAGAGAGGTTCTGATGGGATTAATCGCGTCACGGCTTCTGAATAGGACAAATCCTTTATGGATAGACAGCTATGGACTACAGACAAGGTTGTAGAACTTAGTAGGTTTCCGAGTCTGAGGTGTCTGCGTTGCTCTCCCCACGGCTGCGACTGCCGTCGGTGAACTCCAGGCTGGCATTACGGAGCCGGCCTAGCTCACCGCTCATTGCCAGCGCAATGCGAGAGTTGGCAGCTGTGCTAGCCGGTGAGAAGGGTAACATGTGGGCCAGGATGATGGCTAGACAGTCTGCCGTCTTGTCTGTTGGAGCACAGCTCAGGGCAGGGGTGTAACCTGTTGACCAGGGGAAGGAGAGGGAGAAGGGAGGGAGAGGGGGAGAGGGAGAGGGAGAGGGGGAGAGGGAGAGGGAGAGGGAGAGGGAGAGGGAGAGGGAGAGGGAGAGGGAGAGGGAGAGGGAGAGGGAGAGGGAGAGGGAGAGGGAGAGGGAGAGGGAGAGGGAGAGGGAGAGGGAGAGGGAGAGGGAGAGGGAGAGGGAGAGGGAGAGGGAGAGGGAGAGGGAGAGGGAGAAGGAGAGGGAGAGGGAGAGGGAGAGGGAGAGGGAGAAGGAGAGGGAGAGGGAGAGGGAGAGGGAGAGGGAGAAGGAGAGGGAGAAGGAGAGGGAGAGGGAGAGGAAGAGGGAGAGGGGCAGTGTATCATGGGGTCATATGTGGGATGGTTGTGTGGGTAAGTTGTACATTTGGGTAGGCAGGGATAGTGTATAAATGATATAATATGTAGGGTGTGCAAGTGGATAACACGTGGATGGGTCATGGCAGAGAGGAGATGGTAGAATGGTAGGAATGGGAAGAGGGCAGAGACAGAAGAGAAACCCAGAATAATCAATTGTTTGCAGTCGGCTTTTCAAAAAGCAAGTCAGCTGCTGATAGCAAAAGTGCACAGTAACTTAATGTAAAATGTAATTTTGTTGAATTTAAGAGGATTGGAGCCAAAAAAAGGCGGAATCAAATAACTGAAAATTTGGAAGGGGCAAGAGATTAGGGAAATACTGCCATATAATGCCAAACATCCTTGCCATTTTCATCTCCATATCTTTATTTCATAGCATAGAAAATCCGACTCAAACGGGATTTGAACCCAGGCCTCTGGTTGCAGGTACCAGCCCTCTTACCATCTGAGCTATCCAGCCTTTAGATGGTGGCCTTCCCTAATAGTCAACTAGTCTTTGGCACACCAGCGCTCTTACCATCTGAGCTATCCAGCCCTTAGATGGTGGCCTTCCCTAATAGTCAACTAGTCTTTTGCACACCAGTGCTCTTACCATCTGAGCTATCCAGCCTTTAGATGGTGGCCTTCCCTAATAGTCAACTAATCTTTGCCGGGCTGAAGTGGAGGTGGTGGAGGAGGGGGGGATGGCTAGCTCGTTACGTTCTTCACAATATCAACCCCAAAAAAATCAAGCTGGATTTTTGATGAAGTATTTCATTGCATTGAAGCATTCGTAGACTAAAGGGAGACAGCTCAAGAGTTTGTTTCCACAGAAGTGCAAGCCCTATTTTTGGATTAATTTGCCCATTTGCTTGTTATGGTGGTTTTGAAAGACTTCATGCAAGACGATTAGTCTAACATTAGCCGCTGTGGTTTGATGAGAGATCTTGATCACAAGCCAGCCATAGTCAGGCAGGGATCCTACACTGGAAATACATGCATTGGGAATGAACCACCCTGAAATGTAGACACACAACCCTGAACCAAGACAACTGTAAAAACATCAGGATTTGGGAGTTACACTTAGACACATTCTAAGCAGTTATTATTCAATAGAACACGCAATTCAGCTGGGATAGGAAAGTGATTCCAACATGCCAAAAGAAAAACAACATATATAAAAACATTGACAGGCTTTTGAATGATTAAAATTCAAACTCTGGTGGTAAGAACGTCCCCCATTTGTCCCATTTGAAAGTGTCCAAGTCTGACTTGAACCCAGTGCAGGGGAATGGGCCTGACTCAAGTCTAGTGCCCTGCCTCCTCACCTTTGCTGTCCAATGCCAGGAGACTGGCGCCTTTGGAGATGAGTTCCTGGACCACCGACACCAGACCATTCCTGGCTGCTATATGAAGGGGTCTAAAAACAGGTCAGGAGAGGAAGAGTCAAATCAAATATGATCGAATCAAATATGATCGAATCATATCAGATCAAATCAAATAAGATTGAATATCAGATCAAATCAGATCAAATCAGATCAAATCAGATCATATCAGATCATATCAAATCATATCAAATCATATCAAATCATATCAAATCATATCATATCAAATCATATCAGATCATATCAGATCATATCAGATCATATCAGATCATATCAAATCATATCAGATCATATCAGATCATATCAGATCATATCAAATCAGATCATATCAAATCATATCAGATCATATCAAATCAGATTAAATCAGATCAAATCAGATCATATCAAATCAGATCAAATAAAATCAGATCAATCATACACAATCATTTCCTATCAGATCAAATCAGATCAAATCAGTTCAGATCATATCAGATCAGATCAAATGAACTTGAATGAAATCGGATCGATTCATATCAGATCAGATCAAATCATATCAGATCAAATCATATCAGATCAAATCAAATCAGATATCAGATCAAATCATATTAGATCAAATCATGTCAGATCAAATCAAATTAGCTTGAATGAAATCAGATCAAAATCAAATCAGGTAAAATCGAATTGAATCAAATTGAATCAAATCACTTAAAAAATTGAGTTAAATCAAATTGAATCAAATTGAATCAAATCACTTTGAATTGAATCAGACTGAATCAAATAAACTACAATTAAATCAAATTGAATCTGTCTCAGTGTCATTGTGTCTCTCAAGCTTTGTTTGCTCAACAGAAAGATTCAACAATAATTTTCTTTTTTACAAGCGCATTTGTAATTTGTATTCTTCCTAAACCTTGCTGCATCTGTACATGGGTCTGTATCTAGGAAGTAAAAGTATCTGCAATGAGTATCTGGATCTAGGGCAAAGTCCGAATGTCCATTTCTCTCCCATCACTAGTGGCGCTCTTTGACAAAGACAGAGGATGGCAAATGTGGGATAACCTACGTCTGGCCGTCATCATTAGCTGAGTTGATCACCTCCATATCCTCCAGTTTCTCCAGAATCATGAGAGCACAGCCTTCGTGTTTCTGTGGTGACAAGAACACAAGTCAGAGGCAATTGACATCACATCGTAACGTGCTTTGAAAGACGGGGAAGGCTTTGCAGACTGAAGCAGTTCTAGAACCCCTGTCCACTCCAAGCTTACCTGCTGGCAGGCCAAGTGTAGAGCCGTATTCTTGCGGTGTCCAAAGACGTTCAGGTCTGCAAAGCCACTACTCACAACAAGCTCTGAAGAAAAAAAAACAAGACAAAAACAATTGAAGACTGTTTATAAGAAGAAAATGTACCCCATTGAAATATGAACTAAGAACAGGAACTGAAAGGCAGCACAAGACAATCACATTTATAAAGAATCGCATGAAATCAACAAACAAATAAGGTACATTACAGCAAAGGTAATGATGAAACGAAACAGATATAGGAAGACAAAATCATTGTACTTTCATTGTAATTATTTGAGGGTTACAGCCAAAATAAAACAAGTGGTGGCACATTTTTGACAAATACCACGGCCTCATTTCTACAAAGCATACATCCATACAAGCAAAACAAGGTAGGAACTATAGATGAACACAGTTTGACTACATGTAAATCAACTAAAACAAAATCATGTGACACATTATGTGACCAAGTCACATGACGACACATCATGTGACCACGTCACATGACGACACATCATGTGACATCATTTTCTATGAAGCAGAGCTCATCTAGCTAGACTTTGAAATTGATAACTAGACTTTTACTGATGCTAAAACATTGAATGAAGTAAAATTATCAAACAATATTATGTGGCAATGAAAACAAAATGTTAGAATTATTCTTCCCAGACTGCCCTTTATAACAAAAATACATTAATGAACAAAGCAGAAATATTCAAGAAGGTTTCAACAAAAGCCAATGAGATAATTAAAAGAAAAAAGCGAAAAAGGTAAAAGAAAAATTGATGATGAAGGCAGACTGTACTTGCTGATTGATTGCACATGTGAACGATGTGAGGGGTTTTGTGGGCTGCTGATTACCAAACACACAGGCAACCTCACTTGCCACAACTATAGCCGGACAGTTTGGGGAGAGGTCAATGGTTGGCTTGGTCAAGAGGTGAGGAGGTCAAGGGGTCAGAGAGACCACTGGTCAATGGGTCAAGGGGTCAGGAGGTCCTGACATTGTTCACATCCACTGATGAGTACTGGCCTTCAACAAGGTTTTCTGTTCAACTCTTTTCTGCCCAATTTGCGAAAGACGTCTGCTTCCGTTATGAAAGATTCCACAAGAACACAAAACACCGCCATATTAAACTACACAAGGGACCATCATACAAAGCAACTGGCAGGAACAAATAATAATACAAGAAAAAGAAAAGGGGAATTTTCAAGCCACCATTTTTTCCCTCAACTTTGACAAAAAGCTTTAAACCCTAACCCTCCTCGATCCTCCAGAAATCCTGATACATGAAACCAAAAATTGAGGCACACAAGAAGTTGATGATGTCATCAATGACATCATTTACATTTCAAATAATGACCTCTTTGAACTATTGAACTAACATCCTGAAATGAAGCTCACATCTGCTTCGAAATTCTAAATAGCAAGGAACGTCTGGTTCTGACAGCAAGTAAGGATCACACGTCTCTACACCCACGGACTAAATACGAGTCTAAAGTTGCTTTATTTAGCCAAACTTCAAGGAAATCCGTGACTTCAATGTTGAAATCAAGGGACATGCCTTGGAAATATTGTAAGATAAACTATGGACTGACAATTTTATTTTTTGGGTAACAATAAATTGGAGGATCGAGGGAAGGTTCTTGGCAAAAGGTGCTAGAGTTAAGGCAATTAGACGGAGGAAAGAAAAGGGTTAATAATATTAATCTGTCTTTTGGGTGTGTTTCTGTCTTACCACACGGGCCATCAACTAAGTCTGATGGAGAGCAGAAGAGTTCTGAGCAGAGAGGAACAGGGACATATGAGGGATGGGAACACAGCGTTAGTATCAGGCAACATGGATGATGAGCATCCTGTAGGGACAGGGCAACCAGTCTAATAGAGACCTCCCACTGCTGCATGGAGTCTGCTCATGTTGATGGAATGGGGGATGAACCCCAAGTTAAGACTCTTTACAAAATGAAGGCTTAGGCTCGGGCTAAGCTTCGATCACATTTCTCTCAACCATTTTAATGCCGCAGGCATGTAGAAACAAGCGTTTGGCCCCAGTTTCTTGGTGAATACTCTGTACTTGACAAGGCATAAAACCTACAAGTTTGGAGATTAACCACAAACTGGATTTTCAGGTTTTGCAAAGCAGAGACAAAGCCTGAGCCCAAGCCTGATCTATGGATCTTCGCAAAATGGGCAGAGCTGTCTTGATAGAAAGTTGAACACATGTACTCTCAAATAGATTAGCAGAAACAATGCAATCTTTTCTTGGGCTGCAGATTGGTGAAAATGGTACAATGCAATGCAAACATCACAGGAAAGAATTACAAGCAAAATTCTGAAACTTAATTGTTCAAGTTCCAAATCTGAAAAGTTCCGAAGGTTAGACGTTTCAATTCTTGAAGGATTTTTCTCAGAGCGATTATATAAATGTTTATAAATTATATAAATTTTTGAATGAACTTGCAATATCAGATATGTCCGGCCTTTTTATAGTACTGATTCAGGTGTCAGACCTACTGTGCTACTCATAAAATCTGGTCTTTTTAAAACTTCAGCCTGAAACTGACGGGTATTAAATTTGGATAAGATTTTTGAATGTTTGCTATGGTTTGAGTAGCAAGTGGAAGGTTTGCGGTGACACCATGTAACAAATGTTTTTGGAGAAGTGTGGCTCTGAAAAGAGCTGGTAACTCAGGCAATGTACTCCGCCCATCGTTAGGAGACTTCTGGATTCCAACTATCATCAGTGCTTCATTGGGGCTAGATTCTCCACGCTCCAGCGTTCTTCACAACAAATTTCAAGCACCGACGATAGTTGGAAACCAGCAGTCTCCCGATGGTGGTCAAAGTACACACTGCCCGAAACGTTGAGTTACCGGCTCTTTTCAGAGCCACAGCTTGTCTCATAAGAGATGTATTACATGGTGCCATCACAAACTTTCCACTTGGGCAGTCATTTTGTGGAAGAGGTGAGAGAGTTCTAGGGCCTGAAGCCAACGGCAATCAACAGTGAAAGACAGACTCAGAGTCAGCAAGCACTGGGTGATGCAGGCCACACACAGTATTATAGCACTTGGGCGGAAAGAGGAGGAGTGTTAGAAGCAAGGGATGGGGCGATGTCGTTGGGAGATGTCAGAAGCCAAGAAGGGTGTGAGCAAGCCTTCCCTTATGGACCAGAGACAATGACAGACAGTTCCTTGATCCAGAAAACCTGCAAAGCATGAAAACCCTTCGTAGGATACGGCGATGTCACCTGCCATTTCAAGGGCATCTTAATGTATGTAACTATTTTCCAAGCTTCAGGTGTGAAGATTCCCCAATGTGGAAACAGTCTTTGAGAAGGGTTAAAAAATGGGGGGAAAAACGTTCCTGTAAGTGTGAACATTTTTCCCAAAGTGTATAAGTTCCAGCAAAATTGTGAAATATCTCCTCCCAATAGTGAAAATGTTTTTCTGAAAAGATTAAAAAAAAAATCCCCCCAAAATTTCCCAGAGGGTACAAATTGTTGATTATCTTTCCCCACATGGCATCTGATAATGGAAGTTATTGCCACAAAAGCTAAAGCATATCAGCTGGTAAAGTCTTTGAGCGTTATCCATAACGATGCTAATCACCCAATTTGGAGATCAACATTCCCTTGTGGAGTGCCGTAAACGTCAAGACAGAGCAGATAGCTCGTCTTCTTAAAAGGCAGAGTGTCGCTTTGAAAGACAGAGCACTAGAGCGGTCGCAAGTATCAGAGAGGGAAGGGGTCTAGGTTTGTGTCATCTTACCTATGGTTCCAGCAGAGCCACTTTCGGCTGCGACCATGACGCATGTCTTGCCGTACTGGTCCGTCACGTTGGGCTGGCCGCCGTGTTTCAGCATGAGCTGCAGGCAATCCACCTGATCGTTCAGTGCGCTGGCGTGCAGCGGTGTTCTTTGAGCAGCGACAGAAAAATAACCCCAGGGGAAAGAGGAGGTCATTCACGTTTCAGAATAGTTTGCAATCACCACTCATGACCTTTTTTTTTGGCGAGGTTGGTGTGGTTCTGAGAAGAACCAAGGGGTCTGAATTTCTGTTTCTCTCTCCCCCTCCTCTCTCATCTCTCTCCCCTCCTGTCCCCTCACTTCCTCTTCTGTCCTATCTTCTCAGCTTCCCTCCACCTTCACCACACCTCACCTCACCTATGCCAATTCCCTCTCCTCTCCTCCCCTCCCCTCTCATCTCTCCTCTCCTCCCCTCCCCTCCCCTCTCCTTTCCTCTCCTCTCCTCCCCTCTCCTCTCCTCTCCACTCCTCTCCTCTCAACTCCTCTCCTCTCTTCTCTTCTCCTTCCCTCTCCTCTCCTTCCCTCTCCTCTCTTCTATTCTCTTCTCCTTCCATCTCCTTCCCTCTCCTCTCTTCTCTTCTCCTTCGCACTCCTTCCCTCTCTTCTCTTCTCCTTCCCTCTCCTCTCCTCTCCTCTCTTCTCTTCTCCTTCCCTCTCCTCTCCTCTCTTCTCTTCTCTTCTCCTTCCCTCTCCTCTCCTCTCCTCTCTTCTCTTCTCCTTCCCTCTCCTCTCCTCTCCTCTCCTCTCCTCTCCTCTCCTCTCCTCTCCTCTCCTCTCCTCTCCTCTCCTCTCCTCTCCTCTCCTCTCCTCTCCTCTCCTCTCCTCTCCTCTCCTCTCCTCTCCTCTCCTCTCCTCTCCTCTCCTCTCCTCTCCTCTCCTCTCCTCTCCTCTCCTCTCCTCTCCTCTCCTCTCTTCTCTTCTCCTTCCCTCTGCTCTGCTCTCCTCTCTTCTCTTCTTTTCTCCTTCCCTCTCCTCTCCTTTTGTGACTCAAATACAAGTCGGGTTGATACTCACCTTCCTCGTCTGTCCTGAATATTGACAACCTCATCACCCAGCGTCTCAATCAGCAATTCCGCGCAGGACTCGTTGTCATTCAGTCTGTACATAACCAAGAAAGCAAGCCAGTTAGATACAGTCGGATTGTGCATTGGTCACACCATGGTTCTCCTTCTTTTATAGCTGCTAATATTTTCACTCACATTTTTACTCACTCTGCCTTTGAGAAAGGTCCTGCTAGGATTGAAACGTCAGGCCCACTAAATTTAAACATTTTTACTCGCATCACATGTAATTATTGCACTCGAATTTTATCTTTTCGTACCGTCAGTTTTATAGTAATGTGTCTTTATCATCAATCGAGGACTGCTTCGTTTTTTCTGGCTGTCTTCTTTGTTGACTATTATTTTCTTGCGTCTTGTTTGTTTGTTGTGGCGTTTGCGATGTTTGCCTAAGTTCTGGTTTTCAGGTCTGTTTTTCTCTTTGGTCTTTTTGTCCTTTTGTCTTTTCTGTATTTTAAGTCAGAAACATCTTTGATGACAGTTATTTTAACTTTGTTTTGACGTGGACGATGTATCTTTGTATATTTGATGTCCTAAGATATCAAATAAATAAATAAACTACTGCGCGACAACTACACTCTAATTGGGTCAGACTAGGATGGGTAAAATGGAGTCTGTTTGGCACAACCCTTGAAGACCCATCGGTTACACATGGCCCTGGTAGGGTTGGGATACTCACACTGCACAGTGCAGGGGTGTGAAGGAATTACCCTTGAAGAACATCTTAGGCTCTTGCTCCAAGAGCAACTCCACACAGTTCTCATGTCCTAGCGTGAAGGAAAAAATGCGCGGGAAACAAACAAATCATCAATGGGAATGCAAACACAGAAAGAAAAGCGACAATAATAACCTTCCACCGCATGGGAAGTGGAAACCAGGACAGCCTCCGCACATTGTACTTGCAGTATGTCCAGCACCTCTTGGGAGATACTGAAGGGATGCTGCTACCAGATAAAATTGCTTCTCTGGCCCAAGACCGTAGCAGTTGGAGAAAGTATGTAGTCTGACGATGATGATGATGAATATTACTGAAATTCTGATTTGACAAACAATAACCAATCTGCTGAATGTCTCCATTCTCCGATTCCACTGTAGATTCTTCCAGGACCTTACTCAAAGCCTCTCTGCCAGTGCATTTCAGGAGTCGTAAAGCTAACCATCATTTTCATTGAGATTCCCACACAAAAATAGGGCGTTAAGTAATCATTGCAGATGCAAATCTCTAAAATGGAGACGGACATTTCCGACAAAAATTCTTCCTTTCAGAAAAGGTGCTGTGGCTTGGATTAACAGGCCCTTTAAATTACTTGAGCATTTGCATTTGGGTGATCAAAGTCAGTCAGGAGTATTCAATATTCTAGTATTACTTCTAGTATCACCCAAACCACTATTTCATTCTAGTACACACAAAGATGAATAGCAAAGTGATCATTGTAGATTCAAAGAGTCCATTCAAGGTCTTAGGACAATCATTGTAGATTCAAAGAGTCTATTCAAGGTCTTAGGACAATCATTGTAGATTCAAAGAGTCTATTCAAGGTCTTAGGACAATCATTGTAGATTCAAAGAGTCCATTCAAGGTCTAAGGACAATCATTGTAGATTCAAAGAGTCTATTCAAGGTCTTAGGACAATCATTGTAGATTCAAAGAGTCTATTCAAGGTCTTAGGACAATCATTGCAGATTCAAAGAGTCCATTCAAGGTCTTAGGACAATCATTGTGGATTCAAACTGTCCATTCAAGGTCTTAGGACAATCATTGTAGATTCAAAGAGTCCATTCAATGTCTTAGGACAATCATTTTAGATTCAAAGAGTCCATTCAATGTCTTAGGACAATCATTGTGGATTCAAAGAGTCCATTCAAGGTCTTAGGACAATCATTGTAGATTCAAAGAGTCCATTCAATGTCTTAGGACAATCATTGTAGATTCAAAGAGTCCATATAATGTCTTAGGACAATCATTGTGGATTCAAACTGTCCATTCAAGGTCTTAGGACAATCATTGTAGATTCAAAGAGTCCATTCAATGTCTTAGGACAATCATTGTAGATTCAAAGAGTCCATTCAAGGTCTTAGGACAATCATTGTAGATTCAAAGAGTCCATTCAAGGTCTTAGGACAATCATTGTAGATTCAAAGAGTCCATTCAAGGTCTTAGGACAATCATTGCAGATTCAAAGAGTCCATTCAAGGTCTTAGGAGAATCATTGTAGATTCAAAGAGTCCATTCAAGGTCTTAGGACAATCATTGTAGATTCAAAGAGTCCATTCAAGGTCTTAGGACAATCATTGTAGATTCAAAGAGTCCATTCAAGGTCTTAGGACAATCATTGTAGATTCAAAGAGTCCATTCAATGTCTTAGCCTAGGACAATCATTGTAGATTCAAAGAGTCCATTCAAGGTCTTAGGACAATCATTGTAGATTCAAAGAGTCCATTCAAGGTCTTAGGACAATCATTGTAGATTCAAAGAGTCCATTCAAGGTCTTAGGACAATCATTGTAGATTCAAAGAGTCTATTCAATGTCTTAGGACAATCATTGTAGATTCAAAGAATCCATTCAATGTCTTAGGACAATCATTGTAGATTCAAAGAGTCCATTCAATGTCTTAGGACAATCATTGTAGATTCAAAGAGTCTATTCAAGGTCTTAGGACAATCATTGTAGATTCAAAGAGTCTATTCAAGGTCTTAGGACAATCATTGTAGATTCAAAGAGTCCGTTCAAGGTCTTAGGACAATCATTGTAGATTCAAAGAGTCCATTGAAGGTCTTAGGACAATCATTGTAGATTCAAAGAGTCTATTCAATGTCTTAGGACAATCATTGTAGATTCAAAGAGTCCATTCAAGGTCTTAGGACAATCATTGTAGATTCAAAGAGTCCATTCAAGGTCTTAGGACAATCATTGTAGATTCAAAGAGTCTATTCAATGTCTTAGGACAATCATTGTTGATTCAAAGAGTCCATTCAAGGTCTTAGGACAATCATTGTAGATTCAAAGAGTCTATTCAATGTCTTAGGACAATCATTGTAGATTCAAAGAGTCCATTCAAGGTCTTAGGACAATCATTGTAGATTCAAAGAGTCCATTCAAGGTCTTAGGACAATCATTATAGATTCAAAGAGTCCATTCAATGTCTTAGGACAATCATTGTAGATTCAAAGAGTCCATTCAAGGTCTTAGGACAATCATTGTAGATTCAAAGAGTCTATTCAAGGTCTTAGGACAATCATTATAGATTCAAAGAGTCCATTCAATGTCTTAGGACAATCATTGTAGATTCAAAGAGTCTATTCAAGGTCTTAGGACAATCATTGTTGATTCAAAGAGTCCATTCAATGTCTTAGGACAATCATTGTAGATTCAAAGAGTCCATTCAATGTCTTAGGACAATCATTGTAGATTCAAAGAGTCCATTCAATGTCTTAGGACAATCATTGTAGATTCAAACCGTCTATTCAAGGTCTTAGGACAATCATTGTAGATTCAAAGAGTCCATTCAATGTCTTAGGACAATCATTGTAGATTCAAAGAGTCCATTCAAGGTCTTAGGACAATCATTGTAGATTCAAAGAGTCCATTCAATGTCTTAGGACAATCATTGTAGATTCAAAGAATCCATTCAATGTCTTAGGACAATCATTGTAGATTCAAAGAGTCCATTCAATGTCTTAGGACAATCATTGTAGATTCAAAGAGTCCATTCAAGGTCTTAGGACAATCATTGTAGATTCAAAGAGTCCATTCAATGTCTTAGGACAATCATTGTAGATTCAAAGAGTCCATTCAATGTCTTAGGACAATCATTGTAGATTCAAAGAGTCCATTCAATGTCTTAGGACAATCATTGTTGATTCAAAGAGTCCATTCAAGGTCTTAGGACAATCATTGTAGATTCAAAGAGTTCATTCAAGGTCTTAGGACAATCATTGTAGATTCAAAGAGTCCATTCAAGGTCTTAGGACAATCATTGTAGATTCAAACCGTCTATTCAAGGTCTTAGGACAATCATTGTAGATTCAAAGAGTCCATTCAAGGTCTTAGGACAATCATTGTAGATTCAAAGAGTCCATTCAATGTCTTAGGACAATCATTGTAGATTCAAAGAGTCCATTCAATGTCTTAGGACAATCATTGTAGATTCAAAGAGTCCATTCAAGGTCTTAGGACAATCATTGTAGATTCAAAGAGTCCATTCAAGGTCTTAGGACAATCATTGTAGATTCTAAGAGTCCATTCAAGGTCTTAGGACAATCATTGTAGATTCAAAGAATCTATTTAAGGTCTTAGGACAATCATTCCAGATTCAAAGAGTCCATTCAAGGTCTTAGGACAATCATTGTAGATTCAAAGAGTCCATTCAAGGTCTTAGGACAATCATTGTAGATTCTAAGAGTCCATTCAAGGTCTTAGGACAATCATTGTAGATTCTAAGAGTCCATTCAAGGTCTTAGGACAATCATTGTAGATTCAAAGAGTCCATTCAATGTCTCAGGCCAAGCAGACAGTACTCACCATTGTAGCAAGCCCAGTGTATAGGGGTATAGCCTAGATGGTCTAGGTAGTTGGTGCAGCCAGCCTGTAAGAGAGCTCCCAGGATACCCACATGACCACAGGCTGCTGCCATGTGCAGCGGTGTACGCCCTTTGATGTCAGAGCAGGAGGTGTTGGCATGGCTCTGCAACAAGGCATCCACACACTCCTCATGACCATTGGCAGCCTGGTGAGCAACAAGCAAACGAGTGAGAGAGGTGAAGGGAGTGAGAGATTGAGTGAGAGATGTGAGTGAGAGAGGTGAGAGAGGTGAGTGAGAGAGGTGAAGGGAGTGAGCGATTGAGTGAGAGAGGTGAGTGAGAGAGGTGAGTGAGAGAGGTGAGTGAGAGAGGTGAGTGAGAGAGGTGAGTGAGAGATGTGAGTGAGAGAGGTGAGTGAGAGATGCAGCAAGGCATCCACACACTCCTCATGACCATTGGCAGCCTGGTGAGCAACAAGCAAACGAGTGAGAGGTAAAGGGAGTGAGCGATTGAGTGAGAGAGGTGAGTGAGAGAGGTGAGTGAGAGAGGTGAGTGAGAGATGTGAGTGAGAGATGTGAGTGAGAGAGGTGAGTGAGAGAGGTGAGTGAGAGAGGTGAGTGAGAGAGGTGAGTGAGAGAGGTGAGTGAGAGAGGTGAGTGAGAGAGGTGAGTGAGAGAGGTGAGTGAGAGGTGAGTGAGAGATGTGAGTGAGAGAGGTGAGTGAGAGAGGTGAGTGAGAGATGAGAGTGAGAGAGGTGAGTGAGAGAGGTGAGTGAGAGAGGTGAGTGAGAGAGGTGAGTGAGAGAGGTGAGTGAGAGAGGTGAGTGAGAGAGGTGAGTGAGAGAGGTGAGTGAGAGATGTGAGTGAGAGATGTGAGTGAGAGATGTGAGTGAGAGAGGTGAGTGAGAGATGTGAGTGAGAGAGGTGAGTGAGAGAGGTGAGTGAGAGAGGTGAGTGAGAGAGGTGAGTGAGAGAGGTGAGTGAGAGAGGTGATTGAGAGAGGTGAGTGAGAGATGTGAGTGAGAGAGGTGAGTGAGAGAGGTGAGTGAGAGAGGTTAGTGAGAAAGGTGAGTGAGAGAGGTGAGTGAGAGAGGTGAGTGAGAGAGGTGAGTGAGAGAGGTGAGTGAGAGAGGTGAGTGAGAGAGGTGAGTGAGAGAGGTGAGTGAGAGAGGTGAGTGAGAGAGGTGAGTGAGAGAGGTGAGTGAGAGAGGTGAGTGAGAGAGGTGAGTGAGAGAGGTGAGTGAGAGAGGTGAGTGAGGGATGTGAGTGAGAGAGGTGAGTGAGAGAGGTGAGTGAGAGATGGGAGTGAGAGAGGTGAGTGAGAGAGGTGAGTGAGAGAGGTGAGTGAGAGAGGTGAGTGAGAGAGGTGAGTGAGAGAGGTGAGTGAGAGAGGTGAGTGAGAGAGGTGAGTGAGAGAGGTGAGTGAGAGAGGTGAGTGAGAGATGTGAGTGAGAGAGGTGAGTGAGAGAGGTGAGTGAAAAGAATGAGAGAGGTGAGCAAAAGAAGTAAAGGGAGTGAGCGATCGAGTAAGAGAAATGAGAGAAGTGAAATGAAAGATGTGAGAAAGAGAAGTGAGTAAAGGGTGTGAGAAAGAGAAGTGAGTACAGGGAGTGAGGAAGAGAAGTTAGAGGAGTAAGAGAAATGAGAGAAGTGAAGTGAAAGATGTGAGAAAGAGAAGTGATAAAGGGTGTGAGAAAGAGAAGTGAGTACAGGGAGTGAGGAAGAGAAGTTAGAGGAGTAAGAGAAATGAGAGAAGTGAAGTGAAAGATGTGAGAAACAGAAGTGAGTAAAGGGTGTGAGAAAGAGAAGTGAGAGAAGTGAGTGAGAAGTGAGTGAGAAGTGAGTGAGAGAAGTGAGTACAGGGAGTGAGGAAGAGAAGTTAGAGGAGTAAGAGAAGTGAGTGGGTGAAGTGAAAGATGTGAGAAAGAGAAGTGAGTAAAGGGTGTGAGAAAGAGAAGTGAGAGAAGTGAGAGAAGTGAGTGAGAAGTGAGTGAGAAGTGAGTGAGAGAAGTGAGTACAGGGAGTGAGCAAGGGAAGTGAGAGAGAGACGTGAGTGAATGATGTGAGTGAGAGAAGCGAGCATGTGAAGTGAGTGAGAAGTGAGTGAGAGAAGTGAGTACAGGGAGTGAGCAAGGGAAGTGAGAGAAGTGAGAGAAGTGATTGAGAGAAGTGAGCAAGTAAAGTGAGTGAAGTGAATGATATGAGCAAAGGCAAGTGAGTGAGTGAAGTAGGTACTCACGCCTCTATGCAAGGCTGTCCGATGGTGGATATCCTTGGCACTCAGACTGGCTCCGTGCTGCAGGAGTAACAAGGTGCCATCTGTGTGGCCGTTACTGACAGCCACCATCAGAGGTGTCCGGGACTGGTTATCCAGGCAGTCCACGGCACCTTCCTGGTCAGCATTCTCCAACAGGATACGAAGACACTCTGCATGGCCGTTGTACGCTGAGGAGAAGACACGGACACAAGAACAGAGTCGGTCAATTTGTTGGCCTTCTTGAAAGTAGTCTACATCCTAAATTCATCGCACCAATCTCATCTGGACTCCTCTAGCAGTAACGGTCATTCTTGAAAAGCGATGATGCACTTTGGCATCACAGCAAGCACTCCGTAGTCAAGCGCAGTTCTTTCTTACCCGCAGCGTGCAGCGGCGTGCGCTTGGAGACCGAGTCGTGGACCAGTATGGTGGCCCCCTGCATGACCAGCGCCTCCACGCAGTCTAGGTGGCCCTTGAAGGCAGCCAGGTCTAGAGCGGTGCGACCGTTGGCGTCCTGAATGTCCAGGTTGACGATGGAACGCATCAGGACATGGAGGACATCCACATGGCCGTTGTATGCCTGTGTGATAGGGAAACCAGCATATAGATGATTATTTGTGCCCTGCCAACTGGCCTGGGTGCCCTGCCAACATACATGGGTGCCCTGCCAATTGGCCTGGGTGCACTGCCAACTGACCTGGGTGCCCTGCCAACTGGCCTGGGTGCCCTGCCAATTGGCCTGGGTGCCCTGCCAATTGGCCTGGGTGCACTGCCAACTGACCTGGGTGCCCTGCCAATTGGCCTGGGTGCCCTGCCAACATACCTGGGTGCCCTGCCAACATACTTGGGTGCCCTGCCAACTGGCCTGGGTCCCCTGCCAACTGGCCTGGGTGCACTGCCAACTGGCCTGGGTGCACTGCCAAATGGCCTGGGTGCCCTGCCAACTGGCCTGGGTGCCCTGCCAACTGGCCTGGGTCCCCTGCCAACTGGCCTGGGTGCACTGCCAACTGGCCTGGGTGCCCTGCCAACTGGCCTGGGTGCACTGCCAAATGGCCTGGGTGCCCTGCCAACTGGCCTGGGTGCCCTGCCAATTGGCCTGGGTGCCCTGCCAACTGGCCTGGGTGCCCTGCCAACTGGCCTCAGTGCCCTGCGAATTGGCCTGGGTGCACTGCCAACTACCTTGATAATTTAGGTTCATTCTTGGCTAAAGTGGCCCCCCCAAAAAAAAAAAAAAAAAATAAATAATAAATAAATGAATAAAACATAAAATAATAATAATAATAATTCTAATAAAATAAATAATAACAATAAAAAAAAAAATAGAAAAAAATAAAAATAAAAATAAAAATAAATAAATAAAAAATAATAAAATACAAATAAAATTCAAGAATCTAATGAGGTCCAGGATGACAGGAATACATCTTACCCCCAGGTGTAGGGGTGTAGTGAGGGGAGCATTGCCCCCAGTATTGAGCAGATCACTGGCAGCAACGCCTTGCAACTATAAGGGAAGAAAACACCACCACCAATCAGTCACTGAGATCACCAGCGACAGATCCTTCAATTCTCCGCTCTAACAAAACGTCCAACGGACCAAGACCCAGTGTCACCGAGCTTTGGCAGTGTGACAATCACCCAACCATGACAAGAATTCCTTGGTTATGACAACACCTATTTTGTACAATAATTGCTGCGTTTCAAATTTTCAAAGCGGGTTTGCGGTGACACAATGCACTACATCTTTCTTGAGATGGAGTGTGGCTCTAAAAAGAGCTGGTAACTCTGAGAGTCACACGCAGTCTTCAAAGAGATGTTGTACATGATGTCACCACAAACCTTCCACATGGGTGTACAGACTCTTCACGGAAAGAACTGGTGCTAACTCATGTACAGAAGTGAAAGATGTATTTTCCAATAGTGTTGAGGTTGGTATAAATGTCAATGTGAATTCGGAGGTTTATATTTGGTGGTTCGGCCAGAGAACCGTGAGCGTTTTTCTCTTCAAATGCCCGTTGTTGTTTTTTCTTGCCCTTTCTTCAAGTACATGTAGCTGACAGTAAGTGCAGATCCTAAGTGCATGATCATGTCCTATCACGGTCCTATTAACAATGCGGTTCCGTGGGGAAAGGGGAAAACCTCATTGAATTACATTCTCCCTATAGACTGAGAACTCCACCATGTCTCCACAGTTCCATTCGGCATTGTTTCCCCATTAATCTTTCCCTTTGACGCCACAGCTTCAAAAAGAAATTTCTAAAAAAAAAACACCTGCAGGCATTGGTGTCAGGATGTAAACACCCACCTAGTGGTGCAACCACCACCATCAACAACTCTTCTACTACATGCTGGCCTATAGCATCTAATGTCCAGTCTAACTCCATGAACCGACTGCAAACCAAATTTGGGCTCCACAAGATATGCCTCAGCTGCCGATTTCAAGAAACTTCAGATGTTGCATGACTTACGAAACTTACGAAACATTTTGCTGCCTTTGCTACAATATCGTTGAAAAGAGTCTTTATGGCGCGAGACATACGCAATTTGAAATGGGCTACAGGTCTGCAGCTTGGATGAGGAGGTTGTGCAGTGGTTTTGGTCAAAGTGGTGGCCTCTGACTCACTTTCTCAGCGGCCAGACTATGGCCGTTGGCCGCTGCGTAGTGTAGGGTGTTGTAGCCATTCACGTCACGGAGCCGCGGGTTGGCGTTGTTGTGCAACAAATGCTCCACGCAGCTAGAAAATGAAGAGATTAGTAAGATTAGGATGGAGTCACTAGTCAATGTCGTCGGTCCATAGACTCATGTACAATTTGAAGCCATAGCCAAATGAACTCAGACAGGGCTGGGAACAATCTACAAATCTATCAAAATCGGCAAAAGCCACTAGACAATGGTATCCATAGACACGTGTACAATTTGAAGCCATAGCTGTATGAACTCTGACAGGGCTGGTAACAGTCTACAAGTCTGTGGCAATCGGCTGCAGCCGCTAGACAATGGCTTCCATAGATACATATACAAGTTAGAGCCATAGCCAGATTAATTTGGACAGGGGTTAAGGAGAGAAAGTCAACTCACTCAGCTTCCATATCGGAGGCAGCGGCGTAATGTAGCGGTGAGCAATCACGCACATCCAGCCCATTGACGTTGGACTTCATAGCTACTAGGGACAGTGTGCACTGGTGGTTGGCGTTGCCCGAGGCATAGTGCAATGGAGTCCGGCCATCCTTGTCAGCCAGGTTGAAGTCGGCACCGCTGCGGATCAGCAGGTCCAGGCAGTCCACGTTCCTGCATAGCCACGTGCACAAAAGCAACATTGGGAGACTGTGACAGTTGCTAGCTTCAACTACTAAAATATCTACTAATTTGAGAGACATCTTTATCAATGACTTCTCTAGCTATATAAATGTCTGTTCTGTCACGGCAAAATAGTCTGGTGCCTTACCCTGAGCATGCAGCACAATGCACACAGGTGCGCTGGTTATCATCCAAGGCGTTGATGTCACACTCGGCTGAAAGGTAAAGGTGAATCAGAGAGGCAGTATTAGTAAGGCTTTCACATTCCCTGAAATCGTGCGCATAAATAGATGAGATAATGGGTACACGAAGTTGGGAAGACAGAAACCCACAGAATGCACCCACTGCTGTTTCATGTTAAGGACAACCTATAGGCTTGCTATCAAGCTTCTTACAATGGCTGTGCATGTACTAACCTGCCTCTAAGAGTTTCTTGCAGCATATGGTATAGCCACTCAGTGCTGCTAGATGCAATGGAAGCATCCCATGAATGCCACGCCTGTGGAAAACACAACAGACTTATTATACACATGAGCGAGGAAGAGGGAGAGGGAGAGGGAGAGGGAGAGGGAGAGGGAGATGGAGAGGGAGATGGAGAGGGAAATGGAGAGGGAGAGGCAGAGGCAGAGGGAGGGGCAGAGGGAGAGGGAGATGGAGAGGGAGAGGGAGAGGCAGAGGGAGAGGTAGAGGGAGAGGGAGAGGGAGAGGGAGAGGGAGATGGAGAGGCAGAGGGAGAGGCAGAGGGAGAGGGAGATGGAGAGGGTGAGGGAGAGGCAGAGGCAGAGGGAGAGGCAGAGGCAGAGGCAGAGGCAGAGGGAGAGGGAGATGGAGAGGCAGAGGGAGAGGGAGAGGGAGAGGGAAAGGGAGAGGGAGAGGGAGATGGAGAGGCAGAGGGAGAGGCAGAGGGAGATGGAGAGGGAGAGGGAGATGGAGAGGGAGATGGAGAGGCAGAGGGAGAGGGAGAGGCAGAGGCAGAGGGAGAGGGAGAGGGAGAGGGAGAGGGAGAGGGAGAGGGAGAGGGAGAGGGAGAGGGAGAGGCAGAGGGAAAGGGAGAGAGGCAGAGGCAGAGGGATAGGGAGAGAGGGAGAGGCAGAGGGAGAGGGAGATTACCTTGTAGGATTAGCACCATGCATGAGTAGTGTCACTAGGAGTTCTTGATGTCCATTCTGGGCAGCCAGGTGCAATGGTGTGTTACCATTGTGGTCAGCAGAGTCCACCATGGCACCTAGGTAGGATAACACAGCAAGATGTAGCCAATGACAAACACCCAGTGCAAGGACAGTGACCAACGCATGCACCAATGGGGGACTGGAGCCTGCTAAAAAAAACCCTAAGGCTATGGCTACGACTGCCAATGGGAGACATAGGAATGAACACATCCATAAGCAAGCCTAGGTGTGCTGTAAGCCATAACAGACTTACTGTCGGGAGTTCATGTAAACTGGACTCCATGTCAGTGGAGTCAAAACCTGTGTACACAGAGCAGCACTGAGCTAAACCATTGCCACATAATGTACCAGGGCCTTTAGGAATGGGTGTCTTCCCCATCAAATACATTCTGGAGAGTAGAGACAGCTCTAGCTAACAACACTCAGAATGGCAGTAGCAGTTTAAAACTACTACCCAGTGCCCACACTGTTTCATATGCAGCCCGGAGGCTGATAATATACACTGAATATTCAAATCAAAATGTGCGCTTGCACTAGATGTGCACTGAACAAAAAACACCCTAATTTTCATTTATCAAACACAGACGGAAAAATAGGGGAAAAAAGGTCTGGTGACTCAACTGTAAGAATGAGAGAGTTGACAAACGATGCTTTGAGGGGGGTCTGCTTAACACTCGCAACAAAACCAACAGAAATTCTTCAGGAATGGAACGCGAGAGGAGAATCTTTGCTTTAATCAGAAAAACTCAAACAACATAAATCTGTGTCCAACATAAATGATTAACCAATGTCAAGGTGAAGGCAGGATTAGGAAACACTCTGTCATGTTCTTTCTGTCACTGTTTACTCTTTGGGTTGTTCATTGTTTGACTGATATTTGTTTGTAGTTTGTTGTCTTTTTATTTGTTTGTTGTTTGCTTGTTTGTTGTTTGTACATCGGTTGTTATTGGTGTTATTCGTTTGTCGTTTGTACATCGTTTGTTATTGGTGTTATTTGTTTGTCGTTTGTGTATTTGATTGTTGTTTTGTTTTGTTTTGGTGATTTGTGTATTTGTTTGTTTGCTGTTTGTTTGTTTGTTGTTTGCTTTTTTGTTGTTTGAACATCATTTGTTATTGGTGTTATTTGTTTGTAGTTTGTGTATTTGATTGTTGTTTTGTTTTGGTGTTTTGTGTATTTGTTTGTTTGCTTGTTGTTTGCTTGTTTGTTGTTTGTACATAGTTTGTTATTGGTGTTATTTGTTTGTAGTTTGTGTATTTGATTGTTCTGTTTTGGTGCTTTGTGTATTTTTTGTTTGCTGTTTGTTGTTTGTTAGTTATTGCAGATTGTTAGTTAGTTTGTTGCTTGTTATAGGACGTGGCTCAATAATTATGTAGCACTACAATGATGGAGGTATAGTTGGTGAGGTGGGTTATAGTTTAGCCCTCGGTACAACATCAGCACTCAATACTTGAATACCAGTACATTTGTAGGTGGGGCTTGCTGCAGGAAAACTAAACTACTAAGAAAAGTACATGTACGGCAAAGGAACTGCCATAAAGGATATTCATTACTCTCACTGATATATCATACATTTCCTGCCAAAAAGTTACATTGTGTACATCCCTGGAGAAGAGGCTAGTGAATATGCTGGCACAATAACAAGGACACGACATGGCATAAAAGAAAGCGCCCTCTTTAGAGCAAAATACACAAGTTTTGCGCAGACTGACAAAGGTCTACATAGAGGGTGGGGAGGTATCACATACAAGGAACAGGATTGGGGATGGCTGCTATTTTTCAGGCTGCTAATTACCATAAACAAAGGGAATGAATTTCACGGTAAAATGTTTTCAAAGGTCACAAACACAAACGAAAATGAATGATAGGATTGAAAATTAACAACAGAAAATGGACTGGAATATAAGAGGATAAAACATTCACAAGATATGTTAGGACAAAGGCCAGTAGATGTCACGTACAAAACGAGCATATGCAACAAGGGAGAGCTATGGCGTTTATAAATCATAAAGCAAGCTAAAACAAAAACAGATTGAATTGGTATTTTGAGGGCATTTTACAAGTGAGGTACATGTAGGGAGGAGAGACAGTTAAACAAAGATGATGGTTGGGGATATTATCATCGATGAATGTTGTGACACTACCCTGTTGCATTGGTGCAGAGAGAGTTAAAACAGACTTGAGAATCTTCTTCGTCCAGTTTTCGGGTCTTCGGCTAGCTTCTTGAAGGAAGGGGTGAGGTATCTTTTTGGATGTTAACCACTTCGCGCCGGGACCTCCGAATCCAGAGCTCCGTTGGCTTGACTATGTGACGGGGCCCTCCGAATCCGGGCACCACTATTGTCCACATTGTAAATAAATTGACAACGCACCATGGGCCCTTTTTTGAACGAAAATAATCTCTTGACAAAATCCACAACGACGTACGAATTGTGCCAGGTTTTACTTTCTTGTACCCATAGTATACTCTTATCGATTTATTTCACAGAAATATACTGTTCTGATTGTTTTAGCGAGATTTGAAAATGATGCATTGTTAAAAAAAAACCCGTATGGTGGTCATCGGCACTGAAACCCCCCGGCGCGAAGTGGTTAACTGGTTAAAGGTTAAAAGTTGAAAACATATAGCAACAATACAACAAAGAGTCAGCGTTAAGGAGGGGATCAATGACACTAGGTTTAACATCACAAGTTAGAAGAGCAATTAAGCTAATGAGAGAGAGGCAGAGAGAGAAAGGAGAGAGAAGGAAATCTGAAAAAAGAAAGAAAGAGAACTCACCGTGCTCAAATAACACTTCGGTTACTATAGTAACGTGGGTGCCGAATGAGAGGACAAGAACAAAAAAACCAAAAAGAGGAGGTGAATGAATACGACTGATCCCAAGAAAGGCGAGTTGTCTCCAGCTTTTGACTTAAATTCTCACCATATTGCCCGTCATTTACAACATTTGTCCCCCCCCCCCCAAAAAGAAGAAACCCAACTAAACAAACAAAAAACTGACACACTTGTCCCCAGTCAATTATAAAAATAAACAAATGTACTGAGGCCGACATTTTAATCCTAGCACGACCTTTCTGTCTCTTCGAAAGGTCCTGCTAAGATCTGCTTTGGGGTCGTGTAAGTCAGTGAGCGATTCTAAAAAAAATTGGTAGAGCTTGAAATCAAATGACAAAGGATGTTTATTGTTCCCACCTCAGAAATCAGGAGGGCCCGACATTTCAATCGCAGCAGGTCCCTTTTTCATGCCTTTGAGAAAAATGCAAGGCCCTCCGAATTTTTGAAATTTGCATTTTGGTAATTTTAGTCAGTATTAGCAGTTAGCAATTTTGGGGGCATATTTCTATTGTCCATCCTTTGATAATCACCCATAACAATCTTCCATGCAGATTATGGAGATAATAAAATGTATCTATGACACATCCAGCGGATTGATAACAACAATAAGACGAGCAAAACCATGAACTAAAACAAACAAAAATCAACTAAAAAAAAAAGTCGTTCTTATTTAAATTTATAAATAAAATTATATTAAAAACACATTTGTAAAGTTTTTGGCTTTTGGATGTAAAAAAAAAATGTTCCTACAATTACTACATGCAAAAGGATGAGTATTCATGATTTGTTGTTTTGGCGAATGATTTATTTCAAAACGTAAAAATATTTGAGATGATTACTGTACTTGTGACAATAATCATCTCTGCATGATAATAATGTTCACAAATCAATTTATGTTACAAATTATCTTTTAGTGTAGGAGAGAAAAGAGCGTTAATGATTTGTTAATGATTTATTTGCCAAATGAGATTATTCCCTCTTGATTGCAGCATGAAATAGAACTAAAATTATATTCATAGTCAAACAAATTGAAGATTTTACACAAAATTGCAAAGATGACGTGGCATCAAGCCATCAACCCTACTGCACTCCACAAGATGCAACGGTGGGTACATTCTGTGGGGATTCTGTGGACCCTAACCCTGCTGCACTCCACAAGATGCAGCAGTGGGTGCATTCTGTGGGGATTCTGTGGACCCTAACCCTGCTGCACTCCACAAGATGCAACAGTGGGTGCATTCTGTGGGGATTCTGTTGACCCTAACCCTGCTGCACTCCACAAGATGCAGCAGTGGGTGCATTCTGTGGGGATTCTGTGGACCCTAACCCTGCTGCACTCCACAAGATGCAACAGTGGGTGCATTCTGTGGGGATTCTGTGGACCCTAACCCTGCTGCACTCCACAAGATGCAGCAGTGGGTGCATTCTGTGGGGATTCTGTGGACCCTAACCCTGCTGCACTCAACAAGATGCAGAAGTGGGTGCATTCTGTGGGGATTCTGTGGACCCTAACCCTGCTGCACTCAACAAGATGCAGCAGTGGGTACATTCTGTGGGGATTCTGTGGACCCTAACCCTGCTGCACTCCACAAGATGCAGCAGTGGGTACATTCTGTGGGGATTCTGTGGACCCTAACCCTGCTGCACTCCACAAGATGCAGCAGTGGATGCATTCTGTGGGATTCTGTGGACCCTAACCCTGCTGCACTCCACAAGATGCAGCAGTGGGTGCATTCTGTGGGGATTCTGTGGACCCTAACCCTGCTGCACTCAACAAGATGCAGCAGTGGGTGCATTCTGTGGGGTTCTGTGGACCCTAACCCTACTGCACTAGGCCTGATGCAAAACCAAAATGTGGAGGGACAGACTGACAAATAAAAGACAGTCAAGCAAAATAAACTAAACATTTGGAAGAAGCTTGTTTAACCTCCGAAAAAAATTCACAGTTTGCTTGGTACATTGCACACTCACAGAGCACTGCAAAAATTCCACTTTAACTCACAAGGTAAACATATTCACTTATGCTACAAGAATCAAACTTTTCTCACGAAAACATTGACGGCAAATTTGCATAATATGAGCTGGCAGCCAAGTTTTGCTTTCATGGGCTGAAACAAAGGGAGCATGGAGTCATAAATATGCAGGATTGGCCAATAAAACGCTGGCAATGAATCTTTTTGACCAATTTTATCAAATATATGTGTGGTACCTGTGGTGTACATCTCATCTCCACTAGCCCAAATGTCGAGTTGTTTATGCGTATAACTGGCAAGAATGTACATGCACATGGGCAACTGAAAGCGAAAAACGCAGCATGTGGTTTAAGCTGAGCAGACGGACAACTGGCACAGCTCTGCTTGCGGTAAGGGGGACTCCCACCATTGGCTACTGTACAAAGTTGGGCGGTTACCGTAAGCTAGTTTGACAGGAAGCCAGCACAAGTTCGACTGGTTCAGTAATGATACCGCATAGGGTGACGGTTATAAAGGGTGTTTCTACATGTAAGTGTGAGCCAGTGACTCAATTCAACTTGGCAGCAAGTTTTCAGTGACTCAATTCAACTTGGCAGCAAGTTTTCAGTGACTCAATTCAACTTGGCAGCAAGTTTTCAGTGACTCAATTCAACTTGGCAGCAAGTTTTCAGTGACTCAATTCAACTTGGCAGCAAGTTTTCACTGACTCAATTCAACTTGGCAGCAAGTTTTCAGTGACTCAATTCAAGTTTTCAGTGTTCTTGTCTACATTCTCTCTTTGATGAATGAGCCTGGCTATGAGCTCCTCACTCAAAGTTGCTGGTTTACACGACTTCATGTCTCTTCTCAGGAGCATATTCATTCTCGAGAGGAGGTGACACCGAACAGCGTCACAGCGCACATTCTACACTTCAATTCTGCCATGCCAGCCGTCAAATCACTTTCAATGATCAATAGACTCATTCAGTGTACAGCAGCAAGCAGCATTTTGCTCTGAACAGTCCCAAGTACCCAAAACAGCCGACATAAACCCTGCAGCTCTGACTTTGAAGCAATTATTGAGCACCCAACAGTCTAGGCCCTGACCAATTGTTTCGTACTGAAAGGGAGAAACGACAGTCCAGAACGCAAAGCCCAGTGTGTCAAGCAGAGCTGAGCAAATGGGCAACAGAGAACCCAATGCCCAGTGGGTCAAGCAGAGCTGAGCAAATGGGCGACAGAGAACCCGATGCCCGGTGGGTCAAGCAGAGCTGAGCAAATGGGCGGCAGAGAACCCAATGCCCAGTGGATCAAGCAGAGCTGAGCAAATGGGCGACAGAGAACCCGATGCCTAGTGGGTCAAGCAGAGCTGAGCAAATGGGCGACAGAGAACCTGATGCCCAGTGTGTCAAGCAGAGCTGAGCAAATGGGTGGCAGAGAACCCGATGCCCAGTGGGTCAAGCAGAGCTGAGCAAATGGGCGACAGAGAACCCAATGCCCAGTGGGTCAAGCAGAGCTGAGCAAATGGGCGACAGAGAACCCGATGCCCTGTGGGTCAAGCACAGCTGAGCAAATGGGCGGCAGAGGACCCAATGCCCAGTGTGTCAAGCAGAGCTGAGCAAATGGGCGACAGAGAACCCAATGCCCAGTGGGTCAAGCAGAGCTGAGCAAATGGGCGACAGAGAACCCGATGCCCAGTGGGTCAAGCAGAGCTGAGCAAATGGGCGACAGAGAACCCGATGCCCAGTGGGTCAAGCAGAGCTGAGCAAATGGGCGACAGAGAACCCAATGCCCGGTGGGTCAAGCAGAGCTGAGCAAATGGGCGACAGAGAACCCAATGCCCAGTGTGTCAAGCAGAGCTGAGCAAATGGGCGACAGAGAACCCGATGCCCGGCGGGTCAAGCAGAGCTGAGCAAATGGGCGACAGAGAACCCAATGCCCAGTGGGTCAAGCAGAGCTGAGCAAATGGGTGGCAGAGAACCTGATGCCCAGTGGGTCAAGCAGAGCTGAGCAAATGGGCGACAGAGAACCCAATGCCCAGTGGGTCAAGCAGAGCTGAGCAAATGGGCGACAGAGAACCTGATACCCAGTGGGTCAAGCAGAGCTGAGCAAATGGGCGACAGAGAACCCGATGCCCAGTGGGTCAAGCAGAGCTGAGCAAATGGGCGACAGAGAACCCGATGCCCAGTGGGTCAAGCAGAGCTGAGCAAATGGGCGGCAGAGAACCCGATGCCCAGTGGGTCAAGCAGAGCTGAGCAAATGGGCGACAGAGAACCTGATACCCAGTGGGTCAAGCAGAGCTGAGCAAATGGGCGACAGAGAACCCGATGCCCAGTGGGTCAAGCAGAGCTGAGCAAATGGGCGGCAGAGAACCCAATGCCCAGTGGGTCAAGCAGAGCTGAGCAAATGGGCGACAGAGAACCTGATACCCAGTGGGTCAAGCAGAGCTGAGCAAATGGGCGACAGAGAACCCGATGCCCAGTGGGTCAAGCAGAGCTGAGCAAATGGGCGACAGAGAACCCGATGCCCAGTGGGTCAAGCAGAGCTGAGCAAATGGGCGGCAGAGAACCCGATGCCCAGTGGGTCAAGCAGAGCTGAGCAAATGGGCGACAGAGAACCTGATGCCCAGTGGGTCAAGCAGAGCTGAGCAAATGGGCGACAGAGAACCCGATGCCCTGTGGGTCAAGCACAGCTGAGCAAATGGGCGACAGAGAACCTGATGCCCAGTGGGTCAAGCAGAGCTGAGCAAATGGGCGGCAGAGAACCCGATGCCCAGTGGGTCAAGCAGAGCTGAGCAAATGGGCGGCAGAGAACCCAATGCCCAGTGGGTCAAGCAGAGCTGAGCAAATGGGCGACAGAGAACCCGATGCCCAGTGGGTCAAGCAGAGCTGAGCAAATGGGCGGCAGAGAACCCGATGCCCGGTGGGTCAAGCAGAGCTGAGCAAATGGGCGGCAGTTTTTTTTTCAAACACCCAGCGACAACTGCTACAATCCAAACCAGAAGGTCTTTCTCCACACCTCAACTCACAACACAAACGTCCTCCAGTGTTTCTCCAATTCACATTATCTTAAAGCTCACACATACAAACTAGGAGTGTAATGATACGTCAACGCGGGCAGTTGGTGGTGACACCCTGTAGGTCAGCACTGTCCAGAATAACTCTGAGAAGAGCCTGAACTGTTAATTCTTAAAGACGTACTTCTTGAAAGTGATATCCTTGCATGGTGTCACTGCAACATTTTCACATCGTGCTTCCACTGTGCAAACCTCTAAGTCTTATCAGTTACATGAATGCACTGATAATCACAATTTCAAAACTAAATTATTCATCTTGCCCGATACTTGTAGTACTTGAAAAAAAACCAAGAGCCCCCAAACCAACAGTTTTCTGAAATGTTCTGAAAAAAAGCCAGGCTGTGAAAAATCTGACTCTGCTGTGAGGTTTAGGCATGTATAGTAGCCAACATGTCCCTGTGTCATAACCACGTTAATTTTTGTGAATAAAACCTGAAAATGTAAGCATAGGAGGTATGATTTCAGAAGGAAAAACAAAAATTACAGAAACTTCTAACCATTGAATGGGCCATTGCGTGCAAATGCATAGCATGACTTATATAATCTTTTCCTGGAGCAGATCACAATTTTTTTCAACAATTGCCCAAAAACTTTCCCAGATTTGGTGTTTCAAAGATCGTCAAACAATTCAATCGGATTGAATGGCAGTATCGTTACACCCCTTGGCACACACACGTATACAACACTGGATCGGTACATGAACAGACATTACCGTCATTAGAAAGCTGAGTTGATTTAGGTTGGTAAGAGACTGGAATGATGAGAGAAGGAGACAGAAGAGGAAAATAAAACACAAAAAAAATCCCATGGTTTAGAAAAAAAAAGGTTACGAAAACAACCAACGACATACCAGAACAAGACGGACTCTGTTCAGAGAGAAAATCTAGGTGTAGGTACACAATGGAAAAGAATTAAGGCAGATCTGCTTACAACGGGAACATCTTTTGAATCTTAAGGTAAACATAGAGAGCTACATTGTAGTCTTGCTGTGTGGCAATACACCAGGCCCCCTTCATTCAATGTCCTCCAGGAGGATTTATAAGAAACTGAAACAATGGCAAAGAAAATGTTGACTGGACCGGGATTTGAACCCGAGACCTCTGGTTTTGCATACCAGCGCTCTAACCATCTGAGCTATCCAGCCCTTAAATGGTGGCCTTCCCAAATAGTCCACTAGTCTTTGGCACATCAGTGCTCTTCCATCTGAGCTATCAAGCCCTTAGATGGTGGCCTCCCTAAATAGTCAACTAGTCTTTGCCGGGATGGGGGCGCCAGTCAATTCAACAGTAATCTCCAGGGATCACACCCCCGCTTTCATTCAGATGCAAACAACCAATTGTTGTAAACCTGGCTACAGCAGCTCAGGGATCACACAAAGTGGATGCAGCTTTATCAATTCAAGACAGGATTTATAAGAGTGTGAATCAACACTGGCTGCACACAAATCCAGATAGTGTCAATGAGCCGATGTCAGACACAAGTACTTAAGAATCTCCACCAATCTAAGCAACTGCTGTTTGTAATTGTAGACAGACATGGCTAGGTCACTCTTACAGGTTGCCATGCCTTGTGGCCATTGACTTGTCACCTTCCAAATCAACTTTTGCCGACTGACTTTGATTCTAATAGTCGCCCTACATAAATGAGGGTTGAAAAAAGGGCTTGCGTGTGGTGCAAGGACCCAGTGCGGAATGGTGCCGGGGCGGGGTGGGGCAGAGTGTGGGTTTGGGGTGGAGGTGATGGTCATGATTGGGTGTGGTGGGAGTTGGGTGGGGCTAAGGGTGGCTAGAGATACAGCCATGCAGATGGGCGGGGCAAGTAAGGTGGGGTCAGGCCACTGTGGTCTCTAAAATTTTTTTGTTGAGATTCGACTAAATTCCCGGTTTAAGTCCAGTGCAAACACGGTTTAGGAGAGCGTGGATGCACTGGATAGGGAAAGGATGTGGGGAGACAGGGTTGGGCGTGGCATAGGGCGTGGCACAGGGCGTGGCTAAGGCATCCACATCCCTGCCTAAAACAGGCCGACTTACTGTGCTCAATCACACTCTCTGCCCGTGTGTAGCGGCCCTGCAGCGCTATCATGTGCAGCGGTGTGCGACCCTCCTTACAGCAGACGTTGACGTTAGCGCCCTCGCTCAGCAGAATCTCCAGGCACATGCCGCCGTGCGGGGACACGGCCGCCAGGTGGAGTGGAGACTAGTTTGGGAAGGGGTCAAAGGTGACATCAGTGTGAATGCATTGACGACGAAGCCTAAGTTAGTCTGTTTTCTAGTCTGCATTAAGCAGCGCCTCTGGAAAGCTACCATTTCTACGTAGATTCTGACATGCAACACAGAAACTAGACCCTAAATAAGACTTCATGCAAGCATGTGATTCATATGATTCATAAAAATGATGAAGCCTGGGTAAGAATCGATTTAGATACTTCATTTTTTTTATTTGATTATTTCACAAGGGGAAAACAATACATGTATTTGATTAAAAAAAAAATCGAAAAACATTGATACTAGACAACAACCAATAGAAATTCACAAGGGACTAAAATAGACAGCACCCTTGTCTTATTGCCAAAATCTCAAAAATTAGAGGGCCTGATGTTTCAATCCTAGCAGGACCTTTCTCAAAGGCAAAGGTCCTGCTAGGATCGAAACGTCAGGCCCACTAATTTTTGAGATTTATGTATTGTAGGTCAGTTCAGTCAGTGAGCAGTTGGAAACAGTTTTTGTACTAACTTCATTTTCAAAGATGTTTAAACAAAAATGAATAAAATAGATATGTCTACACATTTGGCAGTTAATTTTACTGAATGAAATGGAAGTGATTTCAGGCTCACCTGTCCTTTGTGATTGACAACGTTGATGTCAGCACCATGTTGAATGAGCTCACGTAGAACCAGGTCATTACCATTCAGGCAGGCGATGTGGATGGGTGTGTTGCCATTGGCATTCACAACGTCCGCCTGCAGGCAGGGAGGGAGACAGGGAACCAGACCAAGACTGGTTAACTCTTCTAATGTCTACTCACCTAACTATGATGAGCTGGCTGATTGGATTAGTCTGATAATATACATGTGTCAAGTGATACAAGAGCGATGAAAATGGAACTGACTTCGCAAGAGCTTGCAAACGAATGAGATCATTAATGCCAGGGACCTTATAGGCCCGAATACCCTGGAAAGAAATGCCTCTCTTGAGCAACAATTGCCCTGAAGGAATATTTATCTGTGGCCTGCCAACTGGCCTGCAAACTGGCCTGGGTGCCCTGCCAACTGGCCTGGGCGCACTGCCAACTGGCCTGAGCGCCCTGCCAACTGGCCTGGGTGCCCTGCCAACTGGCCTGCAAACTGGCCTGGGTGCCCTGCCAACTGGCCTGGGTGCCGTGCCAACTGGCCTGGGTGCCCTGCCAACTGGCCTGGGTGTCCTGCCAACTGGCCTGGGTGCACTGCCAACTGGCCTGGGTGCCCTGCCAACTGGCCTGGGTGCCCTGCCAACTGGCCTGGGTGCCCTGCCAACTGGCCTGGGTACCCTGCCAACTGGCCTGGGTACCCTGCCAACTGGCCTGGGTGCCCTGCCAACTGGCCTGGGTGCCCTGCCAACTGGCCTGGGTGCCCTGCCAACTGGCCTGGGTGCCCTGCCAACTGGCCTGGGTGCACTGCCAACTGGCCTGGGTGCCCTGCCAACTGGCCTGGGTGCCCTGCCAACTGGCCTGGGTGCCCTGCCAACTGGCCTGGGTACCCTGCCAACTGGCCTGGGTGCCCTGCCAACTGGCCTGGGTGCCCTGCCAACTGGCCTGGGTGCCCTGCCAACTGGCCTGGGTGCACTGCCAACTGGCCTAGGTGCCCTGCCAACTGGCCTGGGTGCCCTGCCAACTGGCCTGGGTGCCCTGCCAACTGGCCTGGGTGCACTGCCAACTGGCCTGGGTGCCCTGCCAACTGGCCTGGGTGCCCTGCCAACTGGCCTGGGTGCCCTGCCAACTGGCCTGGCTGCCATGCCAACCGGCCTGGGTGCCTTGCCAACCGGCCTGGCTGCCCTGCCAACTGGCCTGGGTGCCCTGCAAACTGGCCTGGGTGTCCTACCAACTGGCCTGGGTGCCCTGCCAACTGGCCTGGGTGCCCTGCCAACCGGCCTATCATTGGATAGTGCTGATTTGTAACCTTATGTGACGTGCAATGTAGGTGTGCTTTACCGACCAATGGCGTCCTATGATAGGATAAACATAAAATTCAGTCTGGTGCCTAGACTTCCCTAGCCAGACCTGTGATATTATGAGTGTTGGTGAGGGGATAGTGATTGAGGTAGCATGTGTAGTTTGCATGTGGAAGGGTTGGGCTGACTCCAAAACCATTCTAATCACTTCCCACTGACAAAACATGATGAAAAATAACCAAAAATAATTGAAACCAATGTCAAAATGTTCCTGCTTCTGTAGGAGTGGGATTTGTCTTAAATTCTTTGCTTCTGAAGGAAAACAAAAACATGGAGTGACAGATGCTTTTTGGACAAGTTCTTGTTCTTGTGAAATAGGATGAATTGGGAGAAAACAATACTTGATGGAAGTCAGTATATATTGGAGGGGTAGGGGCGGGTGGAGGGTGGGGCAGGGGTGGATTTGGTGGGGGATGCTGGACTATAGGGAGGGTGTCTCAACTTGCAATACCTCCCACTACACCCATACGATGCAATCATTTACAGCAGGGGTGGGATGGGGGAGGGATTCTTGAGGGTCTAAACCAGATGAATATCTAACTAACCATACATCCCACTACACCCATACAATAGAACTACAGGGTCCCATGGAGTTCAACTCCCCCCATTTCAAACTACTCAGCATTGGTGCACTGACCCCTGACCTCTGGTATTTCAGTCTGCATGTACATGTATGGGCACAAAAAGCCCACAATCTGAACACATGCATATACATGTATGCACAACTGCCCCCAATTTGAATCAATGATATGGACAACTGCCCACAATTTGAATATATGCATATGCATAGCCTTCCACAAATCGAATACATGCATATGCATAATTGCCCAGTTTGAAAATATGCATATATGCACACCTGCCCACAATTTGAATATACATGTATGCATAGGCATAGCCTTCCACAAATCGAATACATGCATATATGCATAATTGCCCACAATTTGAAAATATGCATATGTACACCTGGCCACAATTTGAATATATGCATATGCATAGCCTTCCACAAATAGAATACATGCATATATGCATAATTGCCCACAATTAGAAAATATGCATATGCACACCAGGCCACAATTTGAATTTATGCATATGCATAACTGCCCACAATTTGAATTCAAATGCATAACTGCCCACAATTTGAATTCATGCATATGCATAACTGCCCACAATTTGAATTTATGCATATGCATAACTGCCCACAATTTGAATGTATGCATATGCATAACTGTCCACAATTTGAATTCATGCATATGCATAACTGCCCACAATTTGAATGTATGCATATGCATAACTGCCCACAATTTGTATGTATGCATATGCATAACTGTCCACAATTTGAATGTATGCATATGCATAACTGCCCAGAATGACCAGACTGTACCATGCAATGGCCATATCAGTCAGTGGTAAGACCCATCCCAATTCTGAACCAGAATCCAAACACAAGCCGTGATACACATTTTAGTTAACAGTGTCGTTGTTATAAAGTGCTATGAGCATGGAACGAAATGCAACAAAATCTGCTGATAAAATAAAAGCTGCCTTTTCTGGTCTTGAATGAGTTGATTATTTTTCATGAACCAATTGATCTCATTGAGGCCCTACCCCATTTGTTTCCCCGTCACCACGGCGATGGTCACACCCCCTTTTGCTCAAACTCAACCCTTCTCCCAAGTGGAATGATGCAGTGCATGTGCGAGATGATGTGGTTTGGGGTGAGTCGTTGATCTGGACCAGGGTACTGTACATCCCATCCCAACAGCCATGGAATCCAACTGCTACATCCATATAACCCCCTTCCATTGATCCCCCATACCATCCTATCCAGTGACGATAGCCGTTACATGTAAACAGAGGACAAGCAGATAAACGAATCACAAGAAAAGTTTATTTGTACCGCAATAGAATTATGCCTGCCATCCGATAGCCTCAGGGCAACCAATATACAGCCACCGATCGCAGCCAACAAAAACTTGTGAGACGTGAGTCGTGGAACAACTAGTCATGAGGATCATGTGATCGCGAGGGACAAGTCTGATTGGAGCGCGTGTGTACTTACACTCTGCTTCTTGTTGCTGAGAGGAGATCGAGTGATTCGCTAGATAAAGAGGACGCAATGGAATCACAGACACATCTTTGGCGTTATTCAATGGTCTACCAATGGGTTGGGTTTTGGTCCTCAATAAATAGCCTGAGATAATTACTGGAAGGAACGGGGAGGAGGTTGTTTCGAGGTATCGCTCAAATTGTCGTTGGTCAATTGGTCAGAGGCGGTTCTGTATTCCAGTCAGAAAATATTGAGTCCGACTCATCTCTCGAGTCTGAGTCTGAGTTATCCAGTCCGAGTAACAAGTTAAATGGTCAAGTCTGAGTCAACTTGAGTACAGCAGTCGATTTCACCAAACTCATTGTAACTTACGATCAATCGCAAGATGATGGGCGATGCACAGAAACAATAATGTCTATCTCAACTAACGATGGGTTATCCATCGTAAGTTGAGTTACGATGCATCGTAAGGCTTTGTGAAATCCAGCCCAGATGTGTCAGCATGCAATCGAGTAAAGCACTGAGCATACAGTATTAATCATACATCAAGCAGGGCAAACCGTTACTGAATTACATTCCCCTTGGCGCAAAGACATCGCATTCTATCTTCAAATGACGGCCACTCTATTCAATCCCTTCAAAAAAGCTTTGAAAAATGCTTCTGTCGGGTACCAACCTTGGAGCCAAAGTCGAGGAGAACACGGACCACGCTGACCTGCCCGCTAGCCGAGGCAGCGTGGATCGGGGTGAAATGGTTGCGATCCCGGCAACCAATGTCCGCGTCATTCTCCAGCAGCGCCTTGACGACGTCCACGTGACCTGGTGGCCATAGAAACGGGTAAACAAAAGGCCGACGCCGTGTTGACCTTTGGATCTTTGAAACTTGTTTGGGGGGAGGTGAGGGGCCAAAACATCCACTTTGAAGTGTTTTGAGATTTGTGATTAATAGCTGGGATTGGTTACAGTTCATTGCTGGTGATTGGGTACAGTAAATGTTGTTTTCGTTGTATCCATATACTGGGGCAAACCTACATTATCCTGAACTATTCATCTTCATCCCAGCAAGTTAAGGAACAACTGACTAGGATCTTTTGAACAAATTGAAAAATTGGCACAGAAAAGTTTGACTGAACCAGGACTTGAACCCGAGACCTCTGTATTAGGTATCCAATCCTTAGATTGTGGCCTTCCCCAATAGTCAACTAGTCTTTGTGGACTGCTAGCTGACTTGAAAGTCCCCCCCAACAACAACAAAAAAGCAAAGGCAGAAAGCCTTTGAGCAAAGGTCCTGCTAGGATCAAAACGTCCGGCCCTGTACATGGGGATGATTTGTAGAAGTCAGGCCATTCAAATCAGGGAGGAGTTTTGCGGCAGTTTTGTTGAAAGCTGAGAGCATTTACCCATGTAGGCTGCGTAGTGAAGCGGTCTTCTCTCTTTCTTGTCCTGGGCATTGATGGTTCCTCCTTTAGAAGCCAGTAACTTCACCATCTGCAAGCATCCACCACAAAACAGTAAAATGTAAAAACCACTGACAAGAACAAATCTAGTGTACACTGGAAACGTCCCCATAGGGACAGTGGCAAGAGTTCTGTAGCATCAACCACCTTCAAGCAAATGTGCTTCTAGAAGTCACTATCAATCAGATCAAAAGAAAAATCGTAAACATAATTGTTGCGCCATTTGCTATTTATATTGTGAAGAATTTAAAGTTACACTGATGATGAGCTCGGGTTTTATTTTTGGCAAAAACTACGGCACTTACATTGACGTGGCCGTTGAAGGCAGCGTGGTGGAGGCTGGTGCGACCGGCACGATCCGTCACATTGACCGTGCTGAGGTGCACCATGAGGGTGTCTGCTATCTCCAGGGCGTTGTTAGCGGCGGCAACGTGCAGCGGCGTCTGCCAGTTCTTGTCGCGGGCGTTGACGTCGGCGCTGTGCTTCAGCAGCATCTTTACAGTGCTCTGCAGAAACCAACCACACACACACAGACATATCAATAAACCAACCACACATACACAGACATATCAATAAACCAACCACACACACACAGACATATCAACTCCATTTGGAATCAGGTTTCCCTCAATGACAAGATCCGCGCACAAAATTCCTCCAGTCACGCACACTAGCAGTATGTAGAAAGCTTGTGGAGATACAATTTAAGTCCTTCGTTCCTTGTTCCATGTTCCTTCGAGAAAGTGTATGGCTCTGAAAAGTGCCATCTGCTATGCTACTGGTATATGTTATGCTTTTGTACTAATCCCTGAATAAAGGAGATTGCATGGTGATCAGAATACAGCACCACAGCTTCTGACTGTCTGATGGATTGGTGCAGTGATTGAATCACCCAAACCATCCTGACCTTGTGAGAGTGGTTCCATACTATGATCTGAAGGTGGCATTTCCCGTAGGACACAGACAAGTTACAAACGCCGAACTACGTGAAACTCCGTGGTCTATTTCTAGGTTTGTGAAAATGATGGTGTTATCCCATTCACTGTTCTGTTGATATGGTTTATGATATTTTACATTTTCTTTTATCATAATGCAGTAAATTTCATACTCTTTAAAATAGAAATGAAGGGGTTTTTCATCGCGGTGCTGCAGATAAGTGGAAAGGGTGATCAAAGTCACGCGATGTATCGTTGCTGGTGGCGACGTTTCTTTAAAAAAGTTTGTTTAGGTTTTATTTTGGGGAAAAACTGTCATTAACAATATTATCGTTGCTGTTGTTTTGAGTGTGATAGGGGTTTAGGCAGGATCACTATTAATGTGGTGTGACTAGTCACGCGGATATGGGTCAAGCGGCTTTATAGAATGGTTCCCTGGGTGCTTACCAGACTCTTGGAGGCTACAGCCCTGTGCAGTGGGGTCAACCAGCGGCTGTCTTTGGTGTTCACACGAGCTCCGCTCTGGGCTAGAAAATCCACCACCTCCGCCTCACCCCTGAACGCCGCTGCATGGATGGGCGTCCGCCTCTCCATGTCCTGTGCAAACCAGGAAGACAGAACGAGTTGACAACGGCTGGCATTAGATGACACAGCACAAGATCCCTCTAACTGTGAGTTTATTTGGTGCTGAGAAAAAAACTCATGGACTGACTCACTCAGATGACTGAGTCCCTAGTTTTTTTTTTTTTTCAGAACCACATCAAGTCACTCATTTGTTACTCTGCCTTTGAGAAAGATCCTGCTAGGATGGGGCCCATGTTGTCGACCTATAGTTGGTGGGCCCTCCCTCTTCTGATTGAGCCCAGGCGAACGACAACAACTTGAGACAGCAGCACCTCTAATTGCTGCTTGCCTCATACGCAAGAAGAAGAAGGATGGAAACGTCAGGGCCTGCACATTTGTCTTTCTTCAGATTTGCAAAAAGAATGAATTTAAGACCCTTTCCTTTGTCTGGCTGTCTGGATTTTATGTCTGCCTCCTTGAAAGGGTTGGAGTCTGCCACAGAGAAAGGTCCAGATAAGATTGAAATGTCAGCCTCTATATTTCTAAGATTCTTATACAGAGACCTCAGGGCAGACAGCATCTACAAACGCCACCCACCACACATTGTCAACAATGCACTGGAAGATTTGATTTCGGCTTTTTTTTTTTTTTTTTCCAAGGAGAAATTGGGTGATATACAAAAATGTTGCAAACTGCTTACTGACTAAAATTACCAAAATGTAAATCTTAAAATTTAGTGGGCCTGACGTTTCGATCCTAGCAGGACCTTTCTCAAAGGCAGAGTGACAAGGACAAAACAGATACATGTACACGAAGGAGGGGGGGGAGAGTGAATAGGACACGGATGAGAAACAAAGGACAAAGAGTGAAGCTGGTAGATCAAAGGGAAGGGCAAGGAGTAGGGTAGAGATTAGTGAAAGGAGGGGGAAAGGAGGAGAAATTGGACTCACAGTGCTGTTGACATCTTCATTCATGTAGACCAGTCCCCGAACCTCATCAGCGTCGCCGTAGAACACGGCCTGAACCAGTGGTGGCTGTTGAACAAATGACAAGATGCAAAACTGCCTTTAGAATCAATATGCATAAATGTACAACAATTGTTTTCTCTTTCATCTTTCCTCCTCTGATGATCCCTTCCCTACTGCTTGCCCTTCTCTTTGATCTCACCCTGGTCTGTCTACCAGCTTTCCTCCTTTGATCCCTTCCCTACTGCTTGCCCTTCCCTTTGATCTCACCCTGGTGTGTCTACCAGCTTTCCTCCTTTGATCCCTTCCCTACTGCTTGCCCTTCCCTTTGATCTCACCATGGTATGTCTACCAGCTTCCCTCCTTTAAACCCTTCCCTACTGCTTGCCCTTCCCTTTGATCTCACCCTGGTCTGTCTACCAGTTTTTCTCCTTTGATCCCTTCCCTACTGCTTGCCCTTCCCTTTGATCTCATCATGGTCTGTCTACTAGCTTTCCTCCTTTGATCTCTTTGATCTCATCCTGGTCTGTCTACCAGCTTTCCTCCTTTGATCCCTTCCCTACTCCTTGCCCTTCCCTTTGATCTCACCCTGGTCTGTCTACCAGCTTTCCTCCTTTGATCCCTTCCCTACTGCTTGCCCTTCCCTTTGATCTCATCCTGGTCTGTCTACCAGCTTTCCTCCTTTGATCCCTTCCCTACTGCCTGCCCTTCCCTTTGATCTCACCCTGGTCTGTCTACCAGCTTTCCTCCTTTGATCCCTTCCCTACTGCTTGCCCTTCCCTGTGATCTCACCCTGGTCTGTCTACCAGCTTTCCTCCTTTTATCCCTTCCCTACTGCTTGCCATTCCCTTTGATCTCACCATGGTCTGTCTACCAGCTTTCCTCATTTGATCCCTTCCCTACTGCTTGCCCTTCCCTTTGATCTCACCATGGTCTGTCTACCAGCTTTCCTCCTTTAATCCCTTCCCTACCGCCTGCCCTTCCCTTTGATCTCACCCTGGTCTGTCTACCAGCTTTCCTCCTTTGATCCCTTCCCTACTGCTTGCCCTTCCCTTTGATCTCACCCTGGTCTGTCTACCAGCTTTCCTCCTTTGATCCCTTCCCTACTGCTTGCCCTTCCCTGTGATCTCACCCTGGTCTGTCTACCAGCTTTCCTCCTTTTATCCCTTCCCTACTGCTTGCCCTTCCCTTTGATCTCACCCTGGTCTGTCTACCAGCTTTCCTCCTTTGATCCCTTCCCTACTGCTTGCCCTTCCCTTTGATCTCACCATGGTCTGTCTACCAGCTTTCCTCCTTTTATCCCTTCCCTACTGCTTGCCCTTCCCTTTGATCTCACTCTAGTCTGACCATCAGCTTTCCTCCATTTGACCTCAGGGTCAATCTTTCGCATTTATTGTGGCAACACACGCAAAAAATCAGTTTGAATCACAATTAAAATCACGATCCAAATAGTCGCGTTTATTTGTCGTAATGGAAACGGCCATAATGGGGCTAAAGGCTCACCACAGATTTGGCCAACATGTGTATCTCGTTAAAGGCTAAGCTGGCTCACAAGTGATTTATCAGAAGCAGAGCCCAGGACTGGCCAGCCACTGCCCTCAGCTTGCTGGGTCACCACGTGGCTTGAAGAGGATTAGTCTTGTACAAAGTGACGAGACAGAAATCAAGGAAGGACATCCTTTCTCTATTCCAGACCCCTAATGCTCAACTTCCACGTACATGTAACTAATAAGAGAGTATGCCATCACTGGATCTCAACTGATGGGGGAGAGTCTTAGTGGTTTTCTGGTCGGCTTCCTCTCTGCACATGACAAAACGGCAGGAAGAGTGACTCAGTCCCATCCAGACTTGCACGTGCATACGTGTATTTATTCCTGCACAGCCTTCCTTGGAGTCCTTACCATTATGAATGTACATGTACTAATACCATAGTAGTATGATAGTACATGTACATGTGATGCACATTCATTTCTCTAACCAAAAAAAACACTGAGAAAGGCCAGGAAATGCTCTAAAATGCACCGGAGAGAATCTTAGGTCCAACATTTTTCGGGGCCTTTAAGTGGGCCCCGGACTCCACAATGTGAACGGCTTTGTGGACTAAGCACAGTGGATTCTTAGAGCCAAAAGCACCACACTTTCTCCAAGATCCTGGGGAGAACCCTGCAGTACCATACAGTTTGTACTCCTATGGTAGATCTACATAGAGTCGGTGTACAACTGCACATCTTATTTCATTCATGACAGAATTCAATGACTGGCAGTCTTATCTGCGTGATATTAAACTGGACTTATGCTGTAATAACTGGTGTCTGTTGGATGTGGTCCATGTGCAATGTACACTGTGCATGTGCTATATATACATGAATACGAGTAATCAAACCTATAGGCCTAGTTAAGTACATTTACAAGTATGCTGATTTTCAGTGAGACACCAAAGATACCAGGGTGGATTTCATGAAGCCTTACGATCCATCGTAACTCAACTTACGATGGATAACCCATCATACATGTAGGTTTACACAAGTTATATGCCTAGATGGTTTCTGTTAATCTCCTTGGGATTGATCGTAAGTTACACATGTACGATGAGTTTGATGAAATAGATCACTGTATCATTGGCATGTACTGTACACTCACTACACTGTACATGAATATGCATTTAACTAGCCCGACAAAACATAATCATTCCTGCACGCAAGCTCAACTCAGTCTCAAGTGAACTTGAGTTTCCGGGTTTGTCGTGCACACTGTTCCTACCACACTTCACAACCAGGAAATGTTCTATATATTTCACTCTGAATAAAATTCCACATACATTTTGTACAATTGTCCTTGAATACATACAAAAATGTAGGTCTTCTGAAAAACATGTGGTTTCCACTTTCCATTCTACCGTGACGCCATCCATTGTTGGCGAGGGGAGAATAGGACAATGTTCAATTTCATTGTCACTGCGGTTGAACCTACTGCAAACCTCACGCTCAATTTTTTTTTTAACTAGCCCACCGGGCTAGTAAATTGTGTTTTTTGCTAGCCCGCAGCAAGTTTTACTAGCACTGTATAAATTAATATCAAAATTAACACAAGGTTTTTAGGTCAAGTATGAAACAAATTATTAGTTCGTTTTTTGCCGCCACACCGCTGCCTACTTTTTACTAGTCCGCTGGGCTAGCAAAATGGGTCATTTTACTAGCCCGCGGCTGTTTTTACTAGACAATGACAGGCGGGCTAGTGCTAAGGTCGAGCCCTGATACATGTATGCATGTGGCCCTTCACTAAATCCTCAATCAGTACCAGACCTCCATCCCAAAACCAAGTTCAAAACTGCGGTCCTTTTACTTGAATCACTTTATTGAGTTTGAGGTTTTCAAAACAGATTATTTGCTTCGCTTGCAGAGACACTTTTGAGAGTGAGTGTGACTCTAAGAAGAGCCGGTAACTCAACCGTTACTGAGTTAAAGACTCTTCTAAGAGCTGCACTCACTCTTGGAAGTGAACCCACCATATAAACTTTAAAATCTGATCATCCACTTTAGAGATTACGTTCCACGCTACAGTCTAAATGTAACAGCTGTATCACATACATGCTGGGTGGTGTGAAGTAGAGATACAGGAAGGATACATTGTGAATGTGACATGCAATTCAACTGGTACGGTACTCACACAGCGACCTCTGACCAGGTCAGCATTGAACAGGAGATCTGAGAAGACAACGGCCGGCTCCACGGACACGGTCAGGCCCTCTGGGGAAAGGCTGGACAACTCCACGGTGGTTGTCATGGCGATTCGGCCCACAGAACCAAACCCAGCCAAATCTCAACCTATCCTTCCTCCGACAAAAAAACCCCAAACGCACCGACCACTTTCCACTAAAGTGTCGTGATCAGAGGAGAGGAGACCCCAAAACAAAAAAGCGAATCTAGAAAAAACAGGGAAGTATCCCTGATTGCTCAGTAACGGAAACAACAATATCAGAGACACCAATACCAATGTTGGTATACACAACAACTTTTCAGTCATACACATTCACGTGTAATTGATGTAGACAAGTTCACCGGGTCACAAAGAGGTCTGTCCTTTTTGTTTTATCTGTCTTCCCCCGGGCTGAATCTGTTCGCTCCCCTGCTGGTTGCTGGAACAGCTAGAGCGCTCCAATTTCTAGTGGCTCTAACGGTGAGGACACACACGGTATGACAGTCATCTAGGGTCACAGGGTGTCACAGGGTCCTACACGGATGGAAGATAAACTTAGAGACTGCTTTGGGAAGGCAAACCCGATAACCTTGCAGGAAGGTGGATCTCTGCTCAATCGCGATACCTCAGGGAAGGAGGAAGAAGATTCCTTCCCCGGAGGCTCTGTCGAACATTCCACGCAATCTGACTCGCCTCCTCTCTCCTTGGAGCTACTCAGATTAATCAGATGTAGACGGGACAACAACTCCAGGTATGAGCCGGCAGGGCAATGTTATCCCAATAAGCAACAGCTCCTTGACTCCAGCGCTGGCTTTGGGTCAAATAAAGGTTTCTGACACTGGGGCCTCCCGTCACTTCTCCCCCGAGAGGGAGACCAATGGGAAGATATCACCGGCAAGTCTGGTGGGAGAACAACCTCAGCCCTCCACCGATGACCGGAATGCCAGGAGAATACCCCTTCCTTCTGCTGGGACTAACTGTCCGGTGTGGTTAAAACTCTAGACGCTGTGATTATACTAACAGCTGCAAGCGCACTGACTGTACTGAGGGCCAAAGTGTGTGCTAGTGAAATAGTCTGGGTGGTTTTTTTTTTCTGTCTTATTTGGCAGGGCTGGCTACTGAACTCTACCCTACAAAGACGAGGACTAGTAGGAGTGCCAGTTGATGCTTGCTGTGTCGTGTGAGTCAGGAGCAAGTAGCTCGGGCAAGGAGTGCCATTGGGGCAGACAGGACGTGCTTGTTAACGCCAGACTAAAAATACAGCATGTGGGAGCACTGTAGGCCTACATGTACATGTACCGTACATGCGTACAAGAAGGGATACAGTAACCTACAACTTAGTACAAGCAAGGTAGGTATTAGGCGAGCCTAATACCTCCTTGGTACAAGCCATTATGCACTTGCAATGTGTAAGGAATCTCTGCATGTATATTACATGCACCAGTTGCACACCACATTTGTACACTCGATAAGTATCATGTAGGCCTAACTGCAAGTTATCACAGGGAAATTAAATGTGAAAAGTGGGTTTTCTTGCAGTCACTTGCAGCGAGTGAAAGTCGATAGATCGCACTGTCTTCAAAAATTTATTTCAAAGGACTTAGAACGCTGGAACGGGGTTTGCTTCAGAATCTGTGGTTACTGTACACAGTACATGTATGTTTTCTGACAACATTCAAGTGATGATATACAAAAATGTTGCAAACTGCTTACTGACTAAAATTATCAAAATGTAAATGTTAAAATTTAGTGGGCCTGACGTTTCGATCCTAGCAGGAACTTTCTCAAAGGCAAAGTGACAAGGTCAAAACAGATACATGTACATGAAGGCAGGGGGGGAGAGAGTGAATAGGACACGGATGAGAAACAAAGGACAAAGAGTGAAGCTGGTAGGGAGAGATCAAAGGGAAGGGCAAGGAGTAGGGTAGGGATTAGTGAGAAGAGGGGGAAAGATCAAAGAGAGAAGTGTGAAGGACTGAACACAAAAGAAGGATTATCACAATGCTGCATGGTGTTTATAGTCACTCATTACCCTCCTGGATGTTGAGACCATGTGGTTGAATAGTTCGAAGACGCTTCATCCACATTTTCTCACGGCTAAGACGGACAGCATTACTACGGTGACCAAGTGATTCTATGCCCAGTACACTCATATCCGATATCGAATGATCAGGGAGATTGAAGTGATACCCAACAGGGGTGTCCATTTTACCGGTTTTGATAGTAGACCTATGGCCATAGATCCGTTTTTTTAGGGTGTTTTTGGTCTCGCCAACATACATGCATGTTGTTAACCCAATTTCCCTTCAGATTCAAATCAGCTACAAGCATTTGCGATTTCAAAATCTTTGTAATTGTAGAAATGATAAGTCCTATGCATTATGGCTGAGGTGGTATCACTAGCGTGGCTAATGAAATGAACAGTAGTTGGGTTTTTCCCAGTAAACTGCGGTACTAATGACATGCACTTATCCTGCATTTGCATCGGATGGCCAGGAAGTCATTTGTTACACACTCTATACATTACTGCATTGTGCATGACAGTCATTGACAGTACAGAGTAAATGCAACTCTTCATGCCTATAGACTCCATATAGTATATAAAGCCGTATGCGTGGGCGTGACTCAACACAAAAGCAATCAAACTGCCTCTGAATATATCAGACTACCGTACATGCACATGTACCTTGTGCATGCGTAATTAGATCTTCTTGTATTGTGGTTCAATTGTTGTTCTGTTTACACCGATGTAATCTTTGGGACAAACTTCATGGCAGGAGAAATCAAATAAAACATTCAAACTCAAATGAATCAATCTACACATTATCAAAGTGATGGATCTCTTGTGAAAGTGTCTGTGCTACATGTAAGTGTTCTCGCATCAGGTACAATGAGCACACATGTGACCTCTTTCAAGATAGCATCAGCAAAGCGCCCTCGCTTGACAAGAAAAATCATAAGCTATTGTTTCTTCTCCTTGCCCTATAGAGGTTTTTCACATGATGTCACCTGACCACCAAAGGCTAATTAGCATGTCCGCAGGAGCGTCTAAATCTGCGGACGCGCATGCAAATATCAAATCTGAGTATTTCCATTGGACATTTGATGACTCGAAGGCACGCGTGTTCCAAGTAAATATGCGTCAATTGATCGCAGACCGGCAAAAAGCATGTGACTGAAAAACCTCTACGTGTATACACATGTAGTACCACACATGCATTTACATTAGCTTGTATACATACTTGGGAAGATTCACCTTTGGTCCTACTGCCCCTTCTAGTGTATATAATGGATAGTTCTTTGGCCTGGGTACAATCTATATTTGATTTAATTGATTCACCATAATATCGAATCAACCCGATGACATTGTGAAACTGCAAGACTATAATCTTAGTTTTTGTTGGACTAGTCCCAGCCTTATCCCCTAAACAATCAAATGAATGATTACCGGGAGACTACATGTAACAGAAGTCACGGCTATAATGTAAGCCGATGACAGGCCAGTAGAATCACATGCATTCAGTGGCCGTAGTGGCCATCAGGCCGCTAGAAAACACCAGTGGCCAGAACTTAGGTCCATTCAGTCAATAGCGGTAATTATTTTAGGCCAACAAAACAGCTCTTAGGCTGCCTATAAAATTCCCTCTAGTAGCCTGGCTTGGCCATCTACGAAAACAAAACAAAGGACAAGCTCAAGGTTGTTCAACATATGTGATTGCTTCAACTTTGATATAATTTTTATCATCAATGTAATGCGACATTGTTCAAATCAACGCGATACAATTATCAGTGCAAACCATCAAACAACCGCGGGACAAGCCCTGATTCACTTTGTAATTGCAAACTGATAAAGACTAAAATCAAGGATGGACAGTGCCAGTGGCAGTGTGTTTTGACTTTGAGGGTATGTGTGGTTCTGGATAGATCCAGTTGACTCAATGTTTGGAAGATGCTCAGTCCATCGTTAGGAGACTGAGAGGGATACCATTCCACCAGGGAAGCCACACTGGCTGGGAATGGAACCCTGCAAGCAGGGTCATCACACCTCAACCCACTCTAAGATCCTAAGAAGGCTTCACCTCTGGTATCTGCATAGACACCCGATGACAGACAGAGCCTACTGTTCTGAAACCACACATACTCACAAAGGAGATATTATCACATGGTGTCACCGCATACCACCCTTGACTAGTTCCCTGCACCACAGTTTGAAATCTCATCTGACATAGACTAGTACTAGATGACTATTTGGGAAGGCCACCATCTAAGGGCTGCATAGCTCAGATGATGAGAGCGCTGGTGTGCCAAAGACTAGTTGACTATTTGGGAAGGCCACCATCTAAGGGCTGGATAGCTCAGACGGTAAGAGCACTGGTGTAACAAAGACTAGTTGACTATTTGGGAAGGCCTCCATCTAAGGGCTGGATAGCTCAGATGGTAAGAGCACTGGTGTGCCAAAAACTAGTTGACTATTTGGGAAGGCCACCATCTAAGGGCTGCATAGCTCAGATGGTAAGAGCGCTGGTGTGCCAAAGACTAGTTGACTATTAGGGAAGGCCACCATCTAAGGGCTGCATAGCTCAGATGATGAGAGCGCTGGTGTGCCAAAGACTAGTTGACTATTTGGAAAGGCCTCCATCTAAGGGCTGGATAGCTCAGATGGTAAGAGCACTGGTGTGCCAAAAACTAGTTGACTATTTGGGAAGGCCACCATCTAAGGGCTGGATAGCTCAGATGGTAAGAGCACTGGTGTGCCAAAGACTAGTTGACTATTTGGAAAGGCCACCATCTAAGGGCTGGATAGCTCAGATGGTAAGAGCACTGGTGTGCCAAAGACTAGTTGACTATTTGGGAAGGCCTCCATCTAAGGGCTGGATAGCTCAGATGGTAAGAGCACTGGTGTGCCAAAGACTAGTTGACTATTTGGAAAGGCCACCATCTAAGGGCTGGATAGCTCAGATGGTAAGAGCACTGGTGTGCCAAAGACTAGTTGACTATTTGGAAAGGCCACCATCTAAGGGCTGCATAGCTCAGATGGTAAGAGCGCTGGTGTGCCAAAGACTAGTTGACTATTTGGAAAGGCCACCATCTAAGGGCTGGATAGCTCAGATGGTAAGAGTGCTGGTGTGCCAAAGACTAGTTGACTATTTGGAAAGGCCACCATCTAAGGGCTGGATAGCTCAGATGGTAAGAGCGCTGGTTTTGCGGATCCCTGGCTACAATGGTATGTGTGTCTATCTTGCCTGGTCCTGCTTTCTAAATTCTAATTTAAGAGAACATTCACCTACACTACATATGTATAATAAACTATATAATTTTATATGAAAGCAGTACATTGCGCTGTGAATTGTACTGGGTTCAACGGCAGGACATGAGGCCCTGAAAATTTGGTACACAGTGGTACGATGTCCGGTCGTTGCTTTGCACTGTTTAGGAAACAGTCGCCGGGGGCTTAACACGTGCATGCGCACGCACACACTCACACAGCCTCACTGCACACCCGGACCTGTCAGAACAACATCGATTTTGCATATACCAGTTCAGTTTCACATCAAAGATGGACACCTCCTTTTGGCTCGTGGGATGGGAGAGAGTTTCTCGATCAACTGAGGGAAAATTTCTCCTTTTTTTCCAAATGCGAGTAAAGCAAAAGACTAGTATTGGAATCTGTGATTATTTCTCACTGAATCTAGAGGTGGGTGCGTGGGAGTTTCATGTGTATTTTTGGGGGTAAAATCTAGGGATTCGGGGTAGTCGAAAAATCGGGATTTCCAACGTTAACATTCTGATTGGCTAGAACCTTACAGTCGCCCAACCCTTCAATATTTCAAAAAGGGTGACTTGTAAGGTCTTACTCCTCGTTACTCGGACTACATAATACCAGGTGATCTGTTGTTGTAGGTTTTTCCCCCACCCTTTTACGGTGAGGGTAATATTAATATCTTAAAATCTTTGTTTTGAAATATCAGGTTCAAAGAAAGGTTGCCCTATCCACAAAATATGCATTATGTGAGTACAGACCATTCCATTAATTAAGGTAGGTGGTTTTGTTTAACTTCAACTTATTAAAGTAGTAGACTTGTTGGTTACAAGATCATTCCACAATCACACTCACCCACACTGAGTGACTGATATAAGAACTCAAGTGATATATAATCCAAACTCTGATGTTTCATTCTGTTTACTTTGATTTGGAAAAACTTAATTAATTCATAATCACCCAAACCAAAGACTAGTAAAAGAGACCTTATTTTGCCCACCATTACTGAGTATTTAAATCATTTATAGTTCCATTTTTGGAATGCCATGGGCCCTGTTTATGCCTAATTAAAATGAGTAACTAATCGGTGACCTTTGACTTATTTGGTAATTATTTTCCACTGCCGGAGTGCCGGTACCGGTCACGTCACACATTGCTCGAATATCACTCTTTTAAAAAGATATGAGCTTATTGACAGCAACAGGGACGTGTGCATTGGTTTTGGGCATGTACACATGTCTATGGCTGCGGGTTAGACCCAGATAAAGGTTCTAGATCCGCCTCAAATGCGGAAAAAGCAACTCGTGTTTGTGACGTTTATTCAACAACCGCCCATTGCTTCACTTCAACCAGATGACAATTGACACAATCTGACATTCGAAATTGCACGGCCTTCAATTTTCATCGTAAATAATCGGGTAATTCTTACCTCGTGGTCAAGCTGTTGGATCACCATATCGGACAGCGAAAAAACTCCCTGTGACATGAAAGAACACGGCGTTTTTTGGGAGGATTTCTGTCGGAGATCAGACAGTAATTAGCAGAGCTAATTGCCGAGTACACAACAAGGTGATTAAATCTTGGGCAGAAAACAGTCGGAGCCCTTACAACCTCACTGTAGGGTTTTACGTCAGTGTGACCTGGTGTGACGCTCCACTTTCAGACGGGCCCCCTAATTGGTCGACACAAGGGCTGGACGCCAGCGGTGATCTTACGGGATATCCTATTGGCCAACCCGGTGAATGGGACCGCAAGGGTTCAATGAACTCTTACTCCCCCACAGCGTGAGCCGTGTGGGTGTCGGATTACAATGGCTACGGCTGAATGTAACGCACGGGAATATACGTGCATTGGCTGCCACTACTGGATGTAATTTGAAGCCATATACTTTGGTGTGGCACTTGTCTAGACTTCTCATCAAGACGTTGTTGCGTCGAATTTCTCATCGAATCGGCGATCTCGACCGCCTGCGACGGAGACTAACAACAAGAGAACCGGCGAGACCGCACGGCGCCCTCTGTTGACAAAGGTGATCGACACTTGGCAGACGAGGAGGATTAAAAACCATGAGAATATTTTCTCTTTTTGCCTCCATTCCGAGAAGGGTTCTCTGATTTTGCGATCGAGCCATGATCAAGATGAGGAAGTTCAAGACTCTCATCACCCGTCAGGTTAGTTGAGTCGAGAGAGAAGCCATTTTTCGAGCCTAGTTCTGTTTCGATCCGAGACAATTCATGGTCAGGTAGATGGGCGGTGCTATTGAAGACCGTAGTGTTTAGTAAACACACGGGTGTCACACTAACCACTAACCCAGGCATAGTCACTGGACCGGTGATCAATGTTTTCTCTCATTTATCTGTTTCCAAAAATGCAGGGCAGTGGCTCTAAGGATGAGAAGAGCCCCACAGACGAGGTTGCCAGGACACCAAGTCCCATCGAGCCCATCCGATACAAGGTGATTATTGATAACGCAGTAGCTGTTGTTAGTGTTACGGCAGTCGTCCGTGTGGTTCCCTGACTTGATTGTATTTCGTCAGCATTGCAGGCTGGTTGAACCAGTCTATTAGCTGATAGTCTGGTTCCAAGAGCTGAACATCCTGACAAATACTGTGAAGTCAGGGAACCACACGGACGACTGCCGTAACAACAGCCACTGCGTATTGATAATGATATTGATAAGTGATAGTCTGATACTTGAAATTATTTGTAATCTATTTTTCTAAATTCTAAGTTAGGGAAGGGGCATCAAATCCTGGCATGAATCTGGGACAACTGTCTTAGTACTACTACTACTAGTACTAGTAGTACTACTCTATTATATTAGTCTTACCCAGTGGCTGGCTGGTCTACTTGTACCACAAGTACCCTTCAATCTCACCCTAATCTGTCTACCAAGGCTAGTACTGGGCAGGAGTACTACCAGCTTTCCTCCTTTGATCCCTTGAACTTTGAAGTGAGTAGGAGTCAACCAACATCTCCAAGGTGTGAGATGCACCCAGGATACTCACGTTGTACAGATGCTCATGAGATGACTTTTACCTTTGACTGTTGTCATTCCCTTTTTCTTACGTCCCTTTTCTTACACTATTTCTTCAGCAGGGTGACAGGGAGTTTCCAAACGATCCCGCTGCAGAGGCAGAGGTGAGGAATGACACTCATTTCATTTCACTTTCAAACTTCCCTCCATTGTCAGCAAGCTGGTAATAAATTGATGATTCAATGATTTTGGTCAAACAAACAAAGGAAAAACTGACTGGGAACTTTGGAACAAATTAAAAAATTGGAAGAGAAAACTTTGACTGGACCGGGACTTGAACCCGAGACGTTTGGATTAACGTACCAGTGCTCTGGTACTTTTATTTGCTTGGTTTTTGTTGTCTTTGGGGTTTGACCTCTGATCTCACCCAGGTCATTGAGAGCATCGAGAAGGAATATTTTGGCAACGAGGATTTTGACGGCAGCCGCTTTGAGCTCCTGAAGATTCCGGAGTTGGAGCAAGTGGACCTGAGCCAGCTGACTGCTGACAGAGACCGTCTACGTAGACAGCGACAGGCGGTCAGTGACCCCTCGGCCTTGACCCCTGACCCCTGACCTCCCCCACGACCAATCACTTGGTTAGCTCTGTCATGCATAAGCTTGAGACTTGTGCAATATTTAGGGTTGGGTTAGGGGTTTGGTTAGGATTGGGTGAGGGCTTGGGTTATAATTGACGACCATCCATATTGTTAACTTAACCCTAAACCTAGCCCTTACCCTAACCCTTAGTGTAAAGTTGCACAAGGTACTACAAGTACAGAATGAGAATGCCTTTGAAAACCTGAGCTCTCTACATGTTTTTATTGAAGAATTGTATTTTGGTGATTCAAGTGAGTGAAGGCAACAATTGACATTATGACAGGAACAGCGCCCTCTACTCGCAATCTTACAACCCCCCCCCCCCAACACATCTATCATTGATGGTTTCTTCCTCTTCCTCCTCAGGTTTCAAAGAAAGTGTCTGATGTGGTTTTGGAGAATCAATCGTCATACAGCAGGGTGAGAGAAGAACTGTCTGCGATTTCAAATTGTCAAAAATTAGGAGGGCCTGACTTTCCGATCCTAGCAGGACCTTTCTCTCTGCCTTTGAGAAAGGTCCTGCTAGGATAGGAACGTCAGGCCCTCCTAATTTTAGATATTTGCATTTTGCCCATTTTAGTCAGTAAACCATTTACAAAATTTTTCATATCAATTTCAAATTCTTTCAATTCTTTTTTTCTCTGTTCACCACTAATCTCCACCAGACTAGCAAGTAGTTTTTTTCATCAATGTGTGTCCTGGTGATGGGCAGAGCACACACTGCTTGAAACGTTGAGTTACCGGCTCTTCTCAGACCTATGCTTATTCTCAAAAAGAGATCAGTATCCAGTGTTATAGCTAGGGTATTTTTAGTGGTGGTTCAAATTTCACCAACAAGAAGTCGCTCTCGTGAACGAAGCCTCACGATTAGCGACTGCGGTCAAAATGATAGCAACAAAACTTGTAATACAAGTTGTATTACATGTACTGTTAAATTAAATTAATTAATCACATAAAAATGATTAATTAATTAATCAAATTAACTTTACTGCAAGTTTTGTTGTTAGTCATGTACAGTGTATAAATAATTTATTAACAAGTAAACTGAACAACGAAACTTGAAGAATAATGTACATGTTTGAATTGACTGTGTGTGCACTCGGTACATGTGGAATGATTAGTAGACTTTCGCCAGCCCTTACATTTGTTTTCTAACAAATAAACTAATGTTTATTACAGTTATACTAGCGATGTTTCAAGTATCGCGGTCAACTAAAGTGTATTTTCCAAAATTCTGGAAAATTTGAGAAGGATTTCAATTTTTCATTCATTTCTTGAGATATCGGAAGTTGAAATCTTTAAAATCGCTCCGTGCGGCCGCGGTAGATCGAGCCAAAATGACGGAGAAAAAAAGAGAGTCAAACTAGCGTTTTTCGACCGCCGTCCAAATTTGTCAATTTTACCCTCAACTTGAAGCCTGTATTCTCTGATTTTTATTCATACATTTTGTACCACTATCAAAATTAATAACGAAGGGAATAATATTAAACTACGCGGAAACAACATTCGGAGACAAACGATGAAAGTAGCGTATTTTAGTTATGACCGATTTCCATTCGCAACGTTACTGAGGTTGGCAAGTCTAGGTGTGGTTTCCGCCTCTAGGTAAAGCCATAGCAACACTACAGGAGCAGTAGGGCCGAAACCAGCCTACGCGCGGCACAGGTGACATGACACAACACGTCTTTGCACACACTGTATACTGCACAGTGCACGTGCACAGCGGCCACATGGCTGCATACGCATTACGACTACGATCACGCTGCGCTACTCAAGCCTGATCGGAACTTCCAGAACAAGTATTAGCGAGACGGTTACGCTACAAAAAAGTACAATTTATTTTACTACCGAAACCAAACAAAGATTGGGGTAATAATGGGGTGAACATAGTGCCGGTCGGAAGCATTGTTTTTCACCAGGAGTGGTGGAAGGAAATTATCCGTGGTGGTCGGCCCCGTCCACCGCCGACCAGCGTAGCTATAACACTGTCAGTATCGCTGCAAACTGTCCCCATTGTATTGTTGCATTATCTCGCACAGGCTCCACTTGTGTGATCGGCTAAAACTGACACAAAATATATTCTCGGCCTGTATTTTTTTTTTTTTACTTTGGATTTTCTTTCTGGCTTCGTTTGTAGGAATTACAGCGGGTGACAGATCTTCAGGCCAGTCTACAGACAGCGAACATCATCTGCACTAATGGCAGGAGGTAGGTATACTGCCAATCAAATACTCAATCCTTCACTTCATGGCCAGCAAATTGTGAAAATACCAAAGTCTTTTCAAAGGAAATCCAAGCCACAGCCTTAACATTTTGATTCGGAAAAGGTCCGAAAACCAAAACTTGATTATGGTGTGTAGTGATACAGCACTGAGCATTCAGTGTTTATCAAGTCGAGCAGAGCAAACCCTCATTGAACTACATTCACCTCGATGCAAACATCATGTTAAATCTATGATAACCGCTATTGCAATCTCAAGCACTCAGAGGATCCTGATCTGACTTCTTCTTTTTCTCCAAAGGCCAAAAGGCCCCGCTGTGATCCTCATGAAAGGGTTCTGCCAACGATTGACGGCATTGTTTCTTTTTGGTTGGTCTTGTACCCAGACAACTAGCCATGGCCAAGCAAGGCTTCACTGTGGCCAGCCTGAGTATCCTGGCTAACTACAGACGTCGACAGCAGCTACTCAGTCTCATGAAGAGTCTTCACACCATCAAGACACTGGTAAATAGGCACCGTTGATATATTGATAAGATCGATAATATTGATAATATTGATAATATTGATAATATTGATAATATCGATAATATCGATAATATCGATAATATTGATAATATTGATAATATTGATACTATTGATTATATTGATACTATTGATAATATTGATAATATCGATAATATCGATAATATAGATAATATCGATAATATTAATATTTGAATGCTGATATATCAATATTTGATAAAACCCGATATCGAGAATGCCTACTGGTAAGCATGGCCATCTTTTGTCCACTTACTCACTCACTCACTCACTCACTCATCTCCGTAGTCTCACTGACTGTTGGTGCACTGATGCACGAACCTCCTCCACTCTCCCCTAACCTTGGTCTTCCCTATCAGGTCGTATATGGGGATGTTGGTCCATTCCCTTACATCATCCAGCCACTGTCTCCCAGGTCTGCTTCTTGTCTTTTGACCCTCTGTTAATCCTAGTCTTATGTCCTTTGCCATCGTGTTTTTGGACCTTGTGACATGACCAAAGCAGGTCAACTTTCTTTTCTTCACGAGGATCTAGAAGGCCACACTTTTCTTTCATTTCTTCCCTGACAGATTTGTTTGTTCTCTTCTGTTTCCATGTGTTCCTAGCAGTCTTCTCTGTATTTCCATGTCAGATTCGTCAAGAGCTTTCAGTTCCTTGGAACCTATTGTCCAAGCCTCACATCCATATAATTATGACAGTGGCTGTCACTATCAATCTCATGAGTCTGACCTCTTTTGTCCATCTGGAAAAAACACAGTAACACAAAAACTAACGGTCTCTCTTTCTCTCTTACCCTCCCTCTCACTCTCCCTCTCATTTCTGAGGACTTTAGATGAGATTTTTCACTTGCAACTATTTTTGCTTTCCCTTTTCCAACAGCAACAGACGGACGTCAGGTTACGAGAAATGCTAGAGGTGAGTCACAGCATTATTTCAACTCATCCTTGCGATATTGTATCTGCTTGGTAGCCTCGTATCCTTCAGAACTTCTGTAACCTCTATCAAACAGCCGTAGCCCTATCCCTAGTCATAGCCGGTCATTCAGTGTGATCTCACCATGAGCTATATTCTTGTTCATGCAGGAGGAGGATTATCCAGGAGCCATTCAACTCTGCTTGGAATGTCAACAGGCAGCCAGTACCTTCAAACACTACAAATGCATCACGTAATGTAGCCACAGACTCAAACAAGCCAGAAACCGCCACATGACCTCGACCAGCTCGGTGGTCAAGTGGTTAAGACTAAAAAAGCACTAGAAAGTGGGAGTCACGGGTTCGAATCCCGCCTGAGCTGCCTGATTTGTTTTTTATCAGGCATCGGGCAAAGCACTGAGGATTCAGTGTTTATCGCGTCGAGCAGGGCAAAACCTCATTGAAAGCCAGAACCATGATACGATTTGACAGGATTCCAAACGCTACCGTGTACAACCTGACTGGCACAATTCCACTAATCGGCCGACGGTCAGAACCAGACAGCTGAGGTTCCTTGGCCGTGTCCTACACTCGACTGATGGCAAAATTTATATGGCAGTATGCGCTTGACATTCCACCACATGGAAAAAGGAAACAAGGAAGGCCCAGGACACTGTACTTGCAGTATATACAACAACTAATGGGAGACTATGAAGGGATGCTACAACCAAATGATATTGTCAACTCTGCTCAAGACCGCAGTGGTTGCAGACAGCTTGTAGACGGCAGTAGGCGCTTTACATTCCACCACATGGAAAAAGGAAACCAGGAAGGCCCAGGACACTGTACTTGCAGTATATACAACAACTAATGGGAGACTATGAAGGGATGCTACAACCAAATGATATTGTCAACTCTGCTCAAGACCGCAGTGGTTGCAGACAGCTTGTAGACGGCAGTATGCGCTTTACATTCCACCACATGGCAAAAGGAAACCAGGAAGGCCCAGGACACTGTACTTGCAGTATATACAACAACTAATGGGAGACTATGAAGGGATACTACAACCAAATGAGATTGTCAACTCTGCTCAGTGGTTGGAGACAGCTGGTAGTCCCCTGCTCCACAGCCAACCGATGATGATGATGATTGTAGTCACATGACCTCCTCTGCTTGCTCTACCCGATGTATAGTATGCATTGTAAGCTCAGTGCTTTGCCCGATTGCCTGCTGAAACCAATCCAGACAGCTTGACCGTCTAATGTTGAAACCAGAGTAACATCCTGCCTTCTTAGCTGGGTATGAGTTTAGGTTAACAATCTCGACCAAGATCCAAAGGACATTGGGGTGACCCAGACAAACAGAAAATAATATAAATAAGCAGGGTACCAGTTGAAGTCATTTTTCATCACCGTCCGGTAACCAAACTTCTGTTATTTGTTTTACAGGGAACTCAGCTCAAAACTACAGGACACTCTTGAAATGATTGAGGTGAGTAATAGATCTCCTTTGAGCATTTTGAGCAAGCAAGTGCAAGTGTAATTCCAGTGCACATTGCTGTTAGATAACTTCTTGGGTATATACGTTGACACGCAAATTAGTCTTAACATCTCTGTGGTCTATTTGATCAAACTCATCATGACTTACGACCAATCGCAACACCGTGAGAAATGCACAGAACTCATACGGTGTATCACAACCAGTACAGTGGGTTATCCATCGTAATTTGAGATACGATGCATCATGAGGCTTTGTGAAATCCACCCCATGGCCAAATTCCACCCCACACTGCTGTGCTTGGTGAAGACTCAACTGACGATGGTGATATGCTAGACTACACACACACACATAGTCCTTGGTCCTACTCTTGTGGTCCTCCGTCATATCCATCCAGTCAGTCGTCAAGAGATGGCTTAGTTTAGGTGCAAAACTGATTGAAGCAAGTTGCTTTTGATATCACCAACCCCAGGAACAACTGGACCAGGCCCTGGCAAAGACTTGTAGTAACTTTGACGTCAATCACTATGAGAAGGTGCAGACGGCATATACACTGCTCGGCAAGACCCAGGTAATGAATATTCCTATAGCTTACTCATTATCCATATTCATAGCTTCATTTGAATATTCATGTTTTAGTTGCTTATCATTATGCATATGCATAGATTCCTATGAATATTAATGTTTCTGTAATGCTTATTCGTTATGCATATTCATAGCTTCATTTAATATTTATGTTTCTGCATTGTATATTCATTATGTATTTTCATAGCTTCATTTTAATATTCATATTTTTATTTTGCTTATCATTATGCATATTCATAGCTTTATTTGAATATTCATGTTTTGTTTTGCTTATCATTATGCATTTGCATAGCTTCATGTTATTATTTATGTTTCTGCATTGTATATTCATTATGCATTTTCATAGCTTCATTTGAATATTCATATTTTGTGTTGCGTATCTTTATGCACATTTGAATAATTATGTTCCTGTATTGTATATTCATTATGCATATTCATAGATCCTTTGAATATTTATGCTTCTGTATTGTATACTCTCTCTCCTTGTCTGGCAGACTGCCATGGACCAGTTACACATGCATTTTACCAGCGCTATCCATAATTCAGCCTTCACCATCGTTGTGGGTTATGTGGAGCTAGTCAGTGGCTCAGAAGACACCAACTTCCAGAAGATGCAGTACAGGGACCTCTGCAGTGTAAGTATCAGCGATCGTTCTGTCAAAAATGTGTGTAAGCAACTTGTGTAAGCAACTTGCGTAAGCAACTTGTGTAAGCAACTTGTGTAAGCAACTTGTGTAAGCAACTTGTGTAAGCAACTTGTGTAAGCAACTTGTGTAAGCAACTTGTGTAAGCAACTTGCGTAAGCAACTTGTGTAAGCAACTTGTGTAAGCAACTTGTGTTAGCAATTCCAAAACACCCAATAATGGCTGGCTGCTACATCCCTCTTTCTGCACAGACAACCCCACAGGCTGTGGCCCTAAACTCCAGTGGGTTTAATTTTTCCGGTCTAGTTACGGACTCTGGTTAGACCTACTTCAATAGAACCTACATATTAAACCATATCAATTCAATTACAAAAAGTAATACAAAATGCCATTGACTTGAATGCATGTCTGCAAGAATTATAGAGCATGGTGTTCCGACTGGTTACTTGGAAATACTGAAAGTCTATTTGATCTCATTTCATTTTGGTGTTTGTAGCACGTCACCACGGATACCTACATCCCGTGCCTGGTGGACTTGTGCAAGGCATTGTGGGAGGTGATGAAGAGTTACTACAAGACGATTGAGTGGCACGAAGCCAACGAAGACCCAATCAGTCCCGTCACCAAGACCCAAGGTAGGAAGCTAGGAAAGACGGTTGGATAGCTCAGATGGTAAGAGCACTGGTACGTTAGTCCAGAGGTCTCGGGTTCAAGTCCCAGTCCAGAAAAAGTTTTCTTTGCCAATTTTTTAAATTTAATCAAGAACAAAAAGTGTAAATCTGTTGCTAACTGCTTACAAACCTGAAGTGATATACAAAAATGTTGCAAACTGCTTACTGACTAAAATTACCAAAATGCAAATCTTTAAATTTAGTGGGCCTGACGTTTCGATCCTAGCAGGACCTTTCTCAAAGGCAGAGTGTGCTTACAAACCTGTTGGACCTGTGGTAAAATGCAACATTGTAGTTAGTAGCCTAAACACAAACAATTAATCATATCAAACGCTCAATTCAATTTATTCAAATACTCATCCAATGCAATCAAATTCATACAAACACTCATTCACTGTAAGTCAATCCAATTTCAATTCAAGTAAAATGGAAATTTAAAAAATCAAATTCAGATTTTTTAATTAAAAAAATGAAATAAAATGTGATATAAAAAATGCTACTTTTAAGCTGTACAATTAGACAGTGAATGTAGCCAAAGAATGTAAGAACGTAACCACGTTGGGTGAGTTTGACCTAATAAGAGCCGTAATCCTTTCAATATATCTTGGTTTTCTTTTATTCCATTGTCTTCTGCTTCCCTCTACCATCTCTATTTCTGTGCCAATTCTGGAATAATGTTTTTTGTACAAAGAAAGGTTTGGTTTCCATGTGTCACATTTGCTTAACCTCATTTGCCGTCTGCCTGATTACACATGATTAGATCACAATAATTATGAGGGGTTTTTTCTTTGATTTTTCGTTGCAATTCAGAGGAGGATGTTGAGACAGACATGGAGGCCTCCCTGAACAGGAGATACATTAAGACTAAGCTGGAGAACGGCTTGGCTAGGATCTGGCAGGTAAGAGGGAACGGTGGCTATCTTGGGGTGTGGTACCCTGACACTGCTATTCAGTACACTCTACCATAGGTTACTGAAGGGCAGGCACCTGTCTCTTATTTTTACAGTACGAGAGAGATGGACCCTGCACCATATGGACCCTTGGCACAGTTTATATCTGTTTGCCATTTGCATTTTTCCCAATTGGGAGCCTGACCTTAGCTGACCCCTATCCTAATCAGTCTTAGGGCCAGTTGATGCTCACCCTTGACCCTTCTTTCGCCCCGCCCACTCCACCATTTGTCCCAATTGACCCTTGACCCAAGTGATCCCTGACCCAGTTAACCCTCGACCCCAAATCGCACTAATCAATCTCTCAGCCAACAGCCCTTTTCAGCTTTCAACTTAACCCGATTTAACCTTTAAACTTTGACCTTTCACAGGATGTGCAGCAGAAGGTCAAAACTTTCCTCCTAGGGACCGACCTGTCCAATTTCAAGTATGACGACTTCATCAACGTCTTGGATCTTGTCAATCGGTAAAAAAAACACCTTTTTTATTTCATTTTTACAGCAACTTCCAAGAGCGCTCAGTGCTTTTTGGTCATTGATTATACAAGCTCTAGTACTAACTCTACACATTCCTTTTTGGTTCGGAACTTACCTCCTCTCGTCTGATCTCATCCAAGGCTCATACGAGTTGGCGAGGAGTTCTGCGGAAGCCAGTCGGAGAGTCTGCACGACTCTCTACGCCAACAGAGCCTGAACTACTTCAAGAATTACCACCGGTAGGTCCTCACCATTCCCCCCCTCCCCAACTATAGCTGTCAGTGATGGGAGACGTTCTCACTCATTCCTCCATACACTCCTTCTCTTTGGGTGTAATCTGTCAGTGGGTCATGGGTCCATTGCGGTTTTGTCCGACATTTTGACTAAGCAGGAACTTTCCCAAAGTTACCTCTGGCACGCAAAATCAGAGGTCTCGGTTTCATGTCCCGGACCAGTCAAAGTTTTCTTTGCCATTTTTTTTTTAATTTTTTTTTTTTTTAATTTTTAAATTTTAAGTTTTTTATTTATTTGTTTGACGTAAAGTAGTAGAAAAGTGATTAAGCTGTTATTCCACGCCCTAGCACTTTCATCAGGCATATAAACACCAATGATGGTTAGAATCCAGCAGTCTTCTGACAACGGGCAGAGTACACACTACACAACATTAAGTTACCGGCTCTTTTCAGAGGCATATCCCTTCGCGAAAGAGAAGTGCTACATAGTGTCACCGCAAACCTTCCACTTAGTATTTGCACCATGCAAACCTTCAAGTCTTATCTGAATACTGCCGCTCGATTTCTAATCGCTGAGTTTTGATCAACCCCCTGCAGGTCGCGACTCGATGAGCTCCAGATGTTTCTGGAGAATGAGGGCTGGGAGCTGTGCCCGGTGCGAGCCAACTTTGCCATCACCAGCCTGCATGAGTTCCGCTTCCTGAGACTGACCGGTCTCGGAGGCTCAGGCAGCGGGGGAGGCGGTGGTGGTCCAGCCCCTGGCTCTAGCCCCGCCGCCGCCCCGTCTGCCCTCCGCCCCGGGGCCAGGGGAAACTTCTTCAACCGTTTTGGGGAGCACGGCAGCCCCTTTGACCGGCGCATGGACGAGGAGGACGGAGAGGACGTGATCGGGATCGATGGGGTCAGTAGTTTGTCCGAGAAGGAATAAAGGGGGAGGGGAAGGAGATGTCAGGCTATTTGTGGTGGAGGTAGCGAGTCAGGGTTAGGGTTAGGGTTAGGGTGGCATCTTGTAAGAATATCTCTTTCATGAGTATATGTGTGATTCGGGTGAGGTTTAGGGTTAGGGTTAGGGTTAGGGTTAGGGTTAGGGTTAGGGTTAGGGTGACATCATGTAAGAATATCTATTTCATGAGTATATGTGTGATTCGGGTTAGGGTTAGGGTTAGGGTTAGGGTTAGGGTTAGGGTTAGGGTGACATCATGTAAGAATATCTATTTCATGAGTATATGTGTGATTCGGGTTAGGGTTAGGGTTAGGGTTAGGGTTAGGGTAAGGGTTAGGGTGACATCATGTAAGAATATCTCTTTCATGAGTATATGTGTGATTCGGGGTTAGGGTTAGGGTTAGGGTTAGGGTTAGGGTTAGGGTTAGGGTGACATCATGTAAGAATATCTCTTTCATGAGTATATGTGTGGTTCTAAAGATAATCAATTAAATCACAAAAGCTAAAGGGCCTGACTTTTCGATCCTAGCAGGACCTTTCTGAAAAGGAAAGTGGCAGTTTAAGGAGTCCAGGGAGGATGTCATTTAATGTAGGAAAACTTGGAGAAAGACAGCTTCATAAAAATATAAGAATAGATTTGACTGGACTGGGACTAGAACTCGAGACCTCGAAGCTGAACATAACTGCTTGCTATTTTTACATTCTCAATTTTGTATCTTTTATTTGTTTGTGCAGGGTGAGGACCTTGATGACCATTCCCACGGCAACGAGGACTCTGACGACAGCGACATTCCCGACGAACTGAAGCAGGAGTTTATCGACGAGCTAACAGAGGACAAGCCCATCCGCAGGTTTGTGAAAACAAAAATTGAGGAAGCGGCTGAAATAGGACTTCACTGAGACTCTGTGTAAGCACCAAAATTGGCTTGACCGCGGAAAGAGTTGCTAATATCAGGTTGCCAGCCAAAGTTCAAGTTGTTTTTCTATGCTGCAGCTCTTTGGAAATTGGCCCAAGTCTGGCTAAGGTGCTCCTAAAAAATGTTCGATCCTAGCAGGAACTTTCCTAGAGACTTTTGCCTTTTGAGAAAGGTCTTGCAAAGATCCAAATACCAGGTCCTCTACAGTTTTGAATTTTTCATTTTGGGTCATTGAAGTCGGGAAGCAGTTTTCAACATTTTTGCATTGTGAATTTTTGTCCAATCTAACTTTCACTATTGTCCTTTTTTGTTTCCTAACGCCTTCCGCCAAAAGTCTGAAGAAGAGGAAGTCACTTACAAAGGGTCCGGTGCCGATTCTGGCAAATACAACACTCAACGTTCTGCGGCTCTTCGGTAAGTAATGCCAGTCTAGTACCATGCAGTCGAATAGCTTTCCTCGTGCTTACGGTACACGGGATTAACGACGATGAGGTGTTTTCGCTCCACATTCCCAGAACAGATCCGAAGGTCTTCACATTAACCTGGTGATTTTGATTTCAGGTGATTGTCCGTCATTGTTCTTATGTGCTAACCCCAAAACTATCCATCTTGACATCATTACACCATCAGATACCTGCAGCCATCATAGACCCACTCACCGGCTAGGGTTATGATGGCTGACACGAGTGGTTTCATCAAAACTCATTGTAACTTACAACCAACTACAATATGCTGACCAATGCACAGAAACCATACGGCCCATCACAACTTACGATGGATTATCCATCGTAAGTTGACTTACGATGCATGGATTATCCATCGTAAGTTGACGTACGATGCATCGTAAGATTTTTGTGAAATCCAGCCCTGCTGGGCAGACACTGAGCAACTTGTGTATAAAAGCAACTCCAAAACACCCAATAATGGCTGGCTGCTACATCCGTCTTTCTGCGGAAACAGCCCAACAGGCTGCGGCCCTAAACTCCAGTGGGTTTCGTTGTTCCGGTCTGGTCACGGACTCATTTCTCGTTGTTTTCCCACAGGCAAGTACATGCAGATGATGGCCGTGCTCAAGCCGATTGCCTTTGACGTGGTGCTATGCATGTCACAACTATTTGACTACTATCTCTTCGTCGTCTACTCCTTCTTTGCCACCGACAAGGTAGGGAAGTCCATCTTGTCTCCTAGTTTTTATTTTTTTCAATTTTTCAATTTAACTCTCAATGCTAACCAGTAGCCACTGGGTGACTGCTTGATTCAAATCCTGCCAGTGGACTTGGAGATATACAGCCTGACTGTTTGATCCCAACAGGATTTTCCCAAAGGTATTCTTTGCAATAGTGTTTGTATCGCTTTGTATTTGGACCTCCAAATTCGGAGTGCCGCTGGTATTACTACGTGACGGGTTCACATTTGTTTGTATCAGCGTTAACCATATGGTGATGGCTTCTCTCTAGAATGAGTCCTTTGGCCTGAGTTTAAGCAACAAGATTCGAACCACCCTGAACCGAATCAGCGACAATATGATCCAGCAGGAACCTCCACCTGGCATGCTGCCAAACCCCATGGAGAGCAGGGTAAGCTGCCCCTCCGACAACATGGACAGTGTCTCCCCTTTTACTCACGTGGAGTGGTCTGATAACCCCTATGCTTCCAAAGACACATAGGAAGTTCCATTGTATATTAGGTAGGATTGATATGAAAAAAAGCTTCTCAATGTCTGCCAACAAAGATCCCCCGATATTCAAGTGGAACAGTCTCTTGACCCTTTTCTTTCTTAAACAAACAGGGATGTACTATTTTGTTTAAGGTAGGTGTATGGTCTTAGCACATTCTGTCTCAAAAAACAAATCCACCCCATATTCCAGTGGATTAGTCCATTGAATCCAATAATTAAAAAAGAGAAATGAGGGCTATACCATTTGGATTTAGGTAATGATAATGCCTATTAAAGTAACTCCTCCCCTTGTGTGCAGGATCGGATTGGATTTCCACACGTGTCGCCGATTGTTGAACTGAACGGCACTGAGCAACTCCATGGACTAGCCGAGAGAATTGTGGGGACCGAGTCACTGTAAGATATATCACGTGGTTTATGGCTACGGCTATGGGTGTGATTGTGGCTTTGGCTGAGGCTGTGGATTTGGCTATAGCTGTGGAGGTGACCTATAAGTAGATGCAATTTCTTAAGCCTTGTGTATCTCAGTCTGAAGTGGTTTGATGAGACATTGATGTTGGCCTTTGCTTGTGTGGCTGTGATTCAGAGTCTTCTTGGCAGAGCAATTCCAGCTCCTTCAGCCTCACCTTGAGTCTGTCATCCCTGCCTCCAAGAAACCCTTCCTTCAACAGTTCTACTCTCAGGTGAGGAAGGACTTACCACAGTAAATCATCTCCTACTCCTCACCCTTCATCTTCTCTTCTTCCTCCTTTTCCTCCTCCTCTTCCTCCTCCTCTTTCTCCTCCTCTTCCTCTTCCTCCTCTTCCTCCTCCTCTTCCTCCTCTTCCTCCTCCCCTCTTCCTCCTCCTCCTCTCCCTCCTTTTCCTCCTCTCCCTCTTCCTCCTCCTCTCCCTCCTCCTCCTCCTCTCCCTCCTCTTCCTCCTCCCCTCTTCCTCCTCCTTTCCCTCCTCCTCCTTCACCTTTACCATCTCCCCTTCTCCCTGTCCATCCCTATATCTGTCTTCTCTGCCCATCCACCCATCTATCATTTCAATTGAGATCATTTGTTCCCAGTTCTGCAGCGGAAAAGATGGATAGATAAAAAAGAGCTTTGAAAGTGAATAACAATCTTTGAATCATATTTCTGCCCGTCTTTTAATGGATAATGTAAAGTGGTTGATGATGTAAAGCTGTGAAGTGTTATTAATTTCTGTCTTGTGATGATTGTGATGATTGGAATTGATTTTCCACGCTGATGAAATGCCGTCGCTGTGCCTGTCTTGGTTCTATTTGCAGACGGTCAGTGTCGCCAGCGAGTTGCGGCGGCCTGTGTACCGTGGTGTAGCCTCACGCTGCGTGCTGTTTGAACGTATGCTGCAGCAAATGGCGACAGTTCGATGGGATATCCGTGACATCATGTCACAGCATAGTCCTTATGTGGATATCCTACTGCAGGTATGGAAAGGGCGACCAGGGGGGTGACCAAGAGGTGACCAGGGGGTGACCAGGGGGCGACCAAGGGGCGACCAGGGGGGTGACCAAGGGGCGACAAGGGGGCGACCAGGGGGGGGGGACTAAGGGGCGACAAGGGGGCGACCAGGGGGCGACCAGGGGGGTGACCAAGGGGCGGACCAGGGGGCGACCAGGGGGGGGGGACAAAGGGGTGACCAGGGGGGTGACCAAGGGGCGACCAAGGGGTGACCAGGGGGGTGACCAAGGGGCGACCAGGGGGGGGGGGACCAAGGGGTGATCAAGGGGCGACCAAGGGGTGACCAGGGGGGTCACCAAGGGGTGACCAAGGGGCGACCAGGGGGGTGACCAAGGGGCGACCAAGGGGTGACCAGGGGGGTGACCAAGGGGTGACCAAGGGGTGACCAGGGGGGCAACCAAGGGGTGACCAAGGGGCGACCAAGGGGTGACCAGGGGGGTGACCAAGGGGTGACCAAGGGGTGACCAGGGGGGCGACCAAGGGGTGACCAGGGGGGTGACCAAGGGGTGACCAGGGGGGTGACCAAGGGGTGACCAGGGGGGTGACCAGGGGGGCAACCAAGGGGCGACCAGGGGGCGACCAAGGGGCGACCAGGGGGCGACCAAGGGGAGACAGGAGGGTGACCGATGGGTGACCAATGGGTGACCAGGGGGTGACTATGGGTGACTTATGGGTGACCAATGGGTGACCAGGGGGTGACTAATGGGTGACTAATGGGTGACCAATGGGTGACCAGGGGGTGACTATGGGTGACTTATGGGTGACCAATGGGTGACCAGGGGGTGACTATGGGTGACTAATGGGTGACCAATGGGTGACCAGGGGGTGACTATGGGTGACTTATGGGTGACCAGGGGGCGACCAAGGGACGACCAGGGGGATCAGGGGGATGACCAATGGATGACTATGGGTGATTATGGGGGGGGGGGGGGGAGTTGACCAGGGGGGCGACCAGTGGACGACCAAGGGGTGACTAGGGACGACCAAGGGGTGACTAGGGTATGACTAAAGGGCAACCAGGGTGCCATGAAAAGTTCCACTTTGAGACCCTGGTATAAGATTTGAATTTGAAACTGGTCATACACCTGTAGTCTTAGTTGTGTCTTTGAAGAATACCTGGCATTGAAGAATGCTTCACCGTTTGTTATCTCACTTCATAGGACTTTGCAGTCTTCAGCAGCAGACTAGACAAAGTTGGCAAGTAAGTTGGTTTTAGGATTTAACCCATCAATACTCATTTTCAAGACTACAATCAGGTCGCCAAATTGTCAATGTACAAATTTCTTTTGAGAGCAGTTTCAGACTAACATTTCCGCCATAATATTTTTAAAAACTTTTTTAAGCTGGTGCGTATATGCCTCCAAAAGCATCAAAGTGGACGGACAAACTCATTTCAACTTGGAAATGTTCTCAAGGGTACTCAGATGTTTCTAAGGCATCTGCATGAACTGTGTTTTCTTCCAATGTGATCATTGTACTTGACAGCAGAGTTGGTTTAGCTGACTCCAAGGGCAACCTTTCTGTACTTTTGCCTTCAGACGTGTTCCTGTACCAGTGCCAGTCTACAATATTCTCTGGGGCCATCTGGTTCGCCTTGCTAACAGAACATTCGTTGAAGGGTGAGTGTGAGATTCTGTGGACCCTAACCCTGCTGCACTCCACAAGATGCAGCAGTGGGTGCATTCTGTGGGATTATGTGGACCCTAACCCTGCTGCACTCCACAAGATGCAGCAGTGGGTGCATGCTGTGGGGATTCTGTGGACCCTAACCCTGCTGCACTCCACAAGATGCAGCAGTGGGTGCATTCTGTGGGGATTCTGTGGACCATAACCCTGCTGCACTCCACAAGATGCAGCAGTGGGTGCATTCTGTGGGATTCTGTGGACCCTAACCCTGCTGCACTCCACAAGATGCAGCAGCAGTGGGTGCATTCTGTGGGGATTCTGTGGACCCTACCCCTGCTGCACTACACAATATGCAGCAGTGGGTGCATTCTGTGGGATTCTGTGGACCCTAACCCTGTTCCACTCCACAAGATGCAACAGTGATTCTGTGGACCCTAACCCTGCTGCACTCCACAAGATGCAGCAGTGGGTGCATTCTGTGGGATTCTGTGGACCCTAACCCTGCTGCACTCCACAAGATGCAGCAGCAGTGGGTGCATTCTGTGGGGATTCTGTGGACCCTACCCCTGCTGCACTACACAATATGCAGCAGTGGGTGCATTCTGTGGGATTCTGTGGACCCTAACCCTGTTCCACTCCACAAGATGCAACAGTGATTCTGTGGACCCTAACCCTGCTGCACTCCACAAGATGCAGCAGTGGGTGCATTCTGTGGGATTCTGTGGACCCTAACCCTGCTGCACTCCACAAGATGCAGCAGCAGTGGGTGCATTCTGTGGGGATTCTGTGGACCATAACCCTGCTGCACTCCACAAGATGCAGCAGTGGGTGCATTCTGTGGGATTCTGTGGACCCTAACCCTGCTGCACTCCACAAGATGCAGCAGCAGTGGGTGCATTCTGTGGGGATTCTGTGGACCCTACCCCTGCTGCACTACACAATATGCAGCAGTGGGTGCATTCTGTGGGATTCTGTGGACCCTAACCCTGCTGCACTCCACAAGATGCAGCAGTGGGTGCATTCTGTAGGATTCTGTGGACCCTAACCCTGCTGCACTCCACAAGATGCAGCAGCAGTGGGTGCATTCTGTGGGGATTCTGTGGACCCTACCCCTGCTGCACTACACAATATGCAGCAGTGGGTGCATTCTGTGGGATTCTGTGGACCCTAACCCTGCTGCACTCCACAAGATGCAGCAGTGGGTGCATTCTGTGGGATTCTGTGGACCCTAACCCTGCTGCACTCCACAGGATGCAGCAGTGGGTGCATTCTGTGGGATTCTGTGGACCCTAACCCTGCTGCACTCCACAAGATGCAGCAGTGGGTGCATTCTGTGGGGATTCTGTGGACCATAACCCTGCTGCACTCCACAGGATGCAGCAGTGGGTGCATTCTGTGGGATTCTGTGGACCCTAACCCTGCTGCACTCAACAAGATGCAGCAGTGGGTGCATTCTGTGGGATTCTGTGGACCCTAACCCTGCTGCACTCAACAAGATGCAGCAGTGGGTGCATTCTGTGGGAATCTATAGACCCTAACCCTGCTGCTTTTGATGAGATTGATTGTTTGTTTGTGGCATGTGTTTGTAGGTTTGCCAGTGCTAAGAAGTGCAGCAATGAAGGCAGGGCACTGATGCAACTAGACTTCCAGCAGTTTCTCCTGAAGTTGGAGAGAATCACGGAAGTCAGGTATGTGGACTCCTGTAGCCTAGGTTCCTTACCAATCCGTCTCCTAGACCCAACAACTCCTTAGGCACATTGCGGCTATCAACAACTTCGCGCCGGGACCTCCGAATCCGGAGCTCCGTTGGCTTGACTATGCGACGGGGCCCTCCGAATCCGGGCACCACTATTGTCCACATTCTAAATAAAAGACTCTTTTCAGCTTAGAACAAAGCAATACGAATCAGTACAAAGACCCTTTTTGATGCAAGTTGCCACATGAATTTGCCAGATTAGCAGCAAATTGTGGGACCTTTACTGTGGGAGATGGAGGGATAGCACGCTGCCACAAACAGATAATCTCTTGACCAAAGCCACACTGATATCAGAATTGTGCCAGGTTTGACTCTCTTGTACACATATCCCATACCCCTATTGATTTCTTTCACAGATATATATTGTTCCCGATTGTTATAGCGAGTTTTGAAAATGGTGATATACAAAAATGTTGCAAACTGCTTACTGACTAAAATTACCAAAATGTAAATGTTAAAATTTAGTGGGCCTGCAGGAACTTTCTCAACGGCAGAGTGACAAGGTCAAAACAGATACATGTACATGAAGGCAGGGGGGAGAGAGTGAATAGGACACGGATGAGAAACAAAGGACAAAGAGTGAAGCTGGTAGGGAGAGATCAAAGGGAAGGGCAAGGGGTAGGGTAGGGATTAGTGAGAGGAGGGGGAAAGATCAAAGAGAAGGGCAAGGAGTAGGGTAGGGATTAGTGACAAAAGGGGGAAAGATCAAAGAGAGAAGCGTAAAGGACTGAACACAAAAGAAGGAGTTTTGAAAATGACGCACTGTTTAAAAAAAAACGTATGGTGGTCATGGGCACTGGAAAAACGCCCGGCAGAAAATGGTAAATTGAAGTTCCCATTGAAAAGTCCCCCCAAGTGTAATCTGGAAATCTGTGATTCATACACATGGCACGGTCTGGTACCCAACCCCCATCCCCACTAGGCAGCTGTCATTGGATGCATTTGTTCTTGGTTTCTGCTTCAGACCCATTCCAGACAAGGAGTTTGTGGAGACCTATGTCAAGGCGTACTATCTCTCTGAGGCTGATATGGAACAGTGGATCAAAGACCATCGGGTAAGTCGAGCCAACCTGGCATCTTCAATCCTCAGCTTCTTGAAAGCACTCTCGCTACAAACAATGGTTTTCTTATATCAAGTGCCTGCCATCTTATTAGGTTGTTGACAGCAGTATTACGTGCAAATGAATCTCATCTCCAAGGGTATGTGGTTCAGAACTGAATGAAGCCGTTGAATGACAGCGTTCTTACCTACTGGGCTATCCAGCCCTAAGCTTGGGGGTCTTCTCAAATCGGCATCGATCTTTGCTGGTGTAGGGGCTACAGTTACCTAGTATTGGTATGCAGGGATGTAAGTGACCGACAAAGTCATTTCCTGAAAATCACCGAAGGCCAATCAATTGTGCGAGTGAGCGCTTACGCGACCGAGAGATTCACGGCAGCGGTGCAGGTGCCACTCAATTTTTAGGGTTTTAACAGAAAAAATAAGCAGTTTGAGAAACCTGTTTGACATAAAAAAAACAAAAAAACAAAAACGATCACACCATTTCCAGAAATATTTCCGAAGTCTTGCATCCCTTATTGTATGTGGTTCAGACTGTCTCGGTTCCTTGCTTGGCCGCTAGTTCATCTAAATAGCAAAATAAATTGGTTGGATCAAGCATGGAGCATCGGAGTCTGGTTTTGACATACTGTACCAGCGCTCAAACCACCTGAGCTATCCAGCCCTAAGGTGACTGACCGTACCCAAAATGTCTCTTCTCTTTGTTGGAGTAAGGGAACAAGTGATTAATTATTTATTAAACCAGATTTATTAACTGGATTATGAAGACTCTGACATTGCGTATCTTTTGCAGGGCCAATCCTGTAGTCACGTTTGTATTCGTTCATTTGTCTGTCCGACGTTTGCAGGAATATTCGGCCAAGCAACTGCTGAGCTTAGTCAACTGTGCCATCAGCTCCAAAAAGGCCCGACAACGGCTGACTGTCATCATTGAGGAACTGGAGAGGACAAGGGGAAGGTGAAAGGTCGGGGGTAAAGGTCAAGGGTCAGATATTGGGGACATTGAAAGGACAGAGGGCATATATCAATGGTGCAAAGATAGTGAAGGGGTACTTAGATCAGTAACATCTTAAGTTATAGCACGATGGATATGGAAAGTGAAAGGTCAGGATGTCAAAGGTCAGGAAGGTTGAAGGTGAAAGGTCAGGGAGTACAAGGGGTGAAATGTCAGGATAGAGGGTGAAAGGTCAAAGGTCAGCAATAGATTGTAAAATATGGATATGGAAATTGAAAGGTCAGGATGTCAAAGGCCAAGAAGGTTGAAGGTGAAAGGTCAGGGAGTACAATGGGTGAAATGTCAGGATAGAGGGTCAAAGGTCAGCAATAGATTGTAGATAGCCAAATCATGTCTGTTAATGTGTTTCAATCATCATAAGTACTGTACCGACTAGGAAGAATTGCTTCAAAATGTTCACTCATTGGGCAGCAAAGCTAAGAAGACAAATGTAATTTTACCAGTTATATATTGGTACATAAATCATATGTAAATATTTGAAATGCTATTGGCCAAACATAGGCCGGCTGTTCATGTACGTGCATCGTTGTCTCACTATTTATTTGTTTGTTTCCACTCATCAGACTGAGAACGCTGATTTGCATTCTAGAAACCACAAGATTTACAATCGAAATCATTGCCAGCGAAAGCATTTTTGCCTAGTTTGTTTGCGTTGTATTATCAAAACTCAATAGCTTTTGGTTGGGAAGAGATTGAAACAAAATCAATCCTTAATCATAGCCAGCCCCAGAAATTATTCAAATGTGATAAGATTTTGTCATTCATGCTTGGAAGACATACAAGAATGTATGTGTATTAGTTGAAGGCATTACAGATGTTTGTTGTAGGCTCCAAGGCTGTTGGTTCCATGTTGTTTTTCTGTGCTTTTCTATGGGCCCTCAATGCCAATGTCACTGGTCCCCCGCCATTGAGAATGATGTCATCTGTACATTGATGCTTTTGTCGTTGGTCTAGGTTGGCAATGCGTCATATCCCTTGCTTTCAAAAGCTGAGCCTCAGAAACTGTAACCAAAATTGAGGACAGACAAACCAGTCTAATTTGGATCACTTTGTAGGAGCCTTTTTCCAAAACCTGGCTCAGGCTCTGGCTTTGACTGCGTTTTTGAATGTTACACTGCATTTTGAAAAAAGAATCCAAAGCTTCAACTTCAACAAAGAACTGTGTTTCAGCTTTTTGGTTAACAGAGACAAAGCCGGAGCCGAAGCCTAAGCCTGGTTTTCGAAAAGGCCGCTATTGTTAGGCAGCCATTCTGGTCTAATGCCCTGTCTGCCCAGTGGGAATGACTACACTACCCAGAGTGGTACCAGACTACTATAGCTGAAGCACATGGGATAATTTGCTCAATCTGGCAGCCCAAAAATACATGTACTTTGAATCTTTGAATTCAATCAATTCCATGTTCTTATTTCATTTTTTATTTTAGTATGCCCACATTTACAGTTCAATGTGCTGTAATTATTTTATTGAAATCTATGTAACACAGAGATCATATCCCATAATCCATCATAAATAATCTTCACAATTATCATTAAAAAAGTATACTGAACAAAAATTGTCTGTGCTTAATTTACAAAATAAAATTTTCTTCAGAGTTGAGTGATTTAACTTTTCTTAATAAAATTCGAAATTATGCATCAATTCTGGGTATAAAACTACTGATGCATATAAGTTCATACACATGATCCATTTAAGAGTTACCATGGTAACCAGTATCATGGTTGTAATTGGTCGATTATGCTTGGTTAAGTCACTCTCATCTTCTGCAGTGTGATCAATCCTGATTTATTGAATCAGAATACTGCAGTGCATCATGATTTAGCTGAGATCATGTCTTCAGTTCAGTGCAGTTTACTGTTATCTATGGTTAGTTGGGGTTAATCTGTGGTTTACTATTGAATAACCCCTTGGGTTTTGTGATTAACCATGGTTTACTGATTTGGTTTACTGATTTAGTTTACTGTAAATTAACGCGGGACTACCTTGATAACAATTGAAATGCAATACGGTTTACTGTCATCTACCATGGCCAGTTGTGGTTAATCCATGGTTTACTATTGGATAACCCTTTGGCATTTGTGATTAATCATGGTTTACTGATTTAGTTAACTATAATTTTCTGTTGTACAGCCATGATAATAATTGAAATGCAATCCGGTTTACTCCCATCTACCACGGTTGGTTGTGGTTTACCGCGGTAAATGTTGGCTGAGCCATGGTTTACTGTAGGGTTACTGTTGCTGAGCGATTACTGGGGTCCTGGGTGGTAGAAGACTGCAGCGGCACCCATACCAGTGCCAATACACATAGACACAACTCCATAGGCCCTGCAGAGAAGGGGGAATTAAACACAGTCAGTCAGAGACAGAGTCTCAGATTCCTGCGGAGCAAAACGGCGTACAACTTAATCTGACCCCTGAAAATTATAGGCAGGTGAAAGAGGCACTTTTAGCCACATAGATATAACATGATGTTTGTGTCGAGGAGAATGTAATTCAATGAGGGTTTGCCCTGCTCGATGTGATACACACTGAATGTTTAGTACTTTGCCCTTTGCCGGCACACTTTTAGCCAACAGTTTTTAGATCTTCCTCCTACATTGACATTTTGGCCCAGGTATATAAGTCGTGCAGAACTCAATGGAAATTCATATGTGGGTAGTGGCAATATACAATTGCATATCAGCTTCATTCAATGGTTAACTTGTATTGCGATTGTTGGTTGAAACTAAGTGCCGCTCTGAATCCAGCCTTTAGTCCAGCACTGCTGAATTGTCAACCATATCGGGATGAGGGCGCTACATGGAAGTGTTTTGAACCGTATTACCTAGCACTTTAGTTCTCCAGTTTTATAGATCGGTGTATTCTTAATCCATGAATGAGATTGATGAGGCAGGAATGGAGTGTCTAACCTTCGGCCACGGCGTTTGAGCTCATGAAGTAGCGTCGCAATCTGACGGGCTCCTGTACAGCCCAGGGGATGACCCAAGGCAATGGCTCCTCCTAGTGGGTTGACCTTCTCCATAGGAATGCCCAGTTTCTTCACACAGTATGACGCCTAGTGATGAGGAAGGGAGGCAGGGAGGCAGTGAGGAAGGGAGGCAGGGAGGCAGGCAGTGAGGAAGGCAGGGAGGCAGGGAGGGAGACAGTGAGAGAGGGAGGGAGGCAGGGAGACAGTGAGAGAGGAAGAGAGGCAGGGAGAAAGGGAGGCAAGTAGGCAGGCAGGGAGAGAGGGAGGGAGGCAGGCAGTGAGGGAGGGAGGCAGGGAGACAGTGAGAGAGGAAGAGAGGCAGGGAGAAAGGGAGGCAAGTAGGCAGGCAGGGAGAGAGGGAGGGAGGCAGGCAGTGAGGGAGGGAGGCAGGGAGACAGTGAGAGAGGAAGAGAGGCAGGGAGAAAGGGAGGCAAGTAGGCAGGCAGGGAGAGAGGGAGGGAGGCAGGCAGTGAGGGAGGGAGGCAGGGAGACAGTGAGAGAGGAAGAGAGGCAGGGAGAAAGGGAGGCAAGTAGGCAGGCAGGGAGAGAGGAAGGGAAACAGGGAGAGAGGGAGGCAGGCAGTCAGGGAGAGAGGGAGGGAAACAGGCAGAGAGGGAGGAAAGGTTTGGTAAATGATGCGTGGCAAGCGACATTCATGTCTACAATAATCAAACAAACATGCTTTGCTGACCTCTGTATGTGTTCAAGTTTCCAGGTTGGTATTCTGGACTCCAACTAGTGGATCATCCAAACAGAGGTTAAAGGTCACTCATCTACCCCCCAGAGACCATATCCCAAGAATATTGATCTCCAACAATCAGAAATAACAATTTGAAACAATTGGTAGACCTGCAGCTTCAAGTCCTTTGTCAACGGAGGATTGTCAATGATGGTAGATGTCCATACATAACTACATACCTGGCTGGCAAAGGCTTCGTTGATCTCAAACACGTCGATGTCCTCCACAGAGAGACCTGCCTTACGCAGGGCTTCAGGGATGGCGTAGGCAGGGCCGATACCCATGACGGACGGGGGGACACCCACCACGGCGTAGGAGACCAGCCAGCCCAGGACCGGCAGTCCGGCGGCCTCAGCCGCGGACCGTCTGGCTACCAGCACGGCCGCTGCCCCGTCACTGACCTGACTGGAGTTGCCTGGGCAGAGAGGAGAGTGGAATCAATAACTCCCATCAAAGTTGTTGATGAGATTTGAAGGTTTGCATGGTGAGAATAGCAGGATAATTAGGTTTGCGGTGACACCATGTAAATTCTCTTTTTGTAAGTAAGTGTGGTTCTGAAAAGAACCGGAGGAACTCGACGTTTCGAACAGTGTACTCTGCTCGTCTTCAGGAGACTGCTGGATTCCAACTGGGAGAGGGGCTTAAAGTTGTTGATGTTTCAGATCCTAACAGAGCCTTTCTTAAAGGCAGAATTCCCAAAGGAAGAGGGATTGATGTCTCGAACCCAGCTGAACCTTCCTTCTAGCAGCTGGCTGCAATGCGCTACAGGCCTAGTTACATCACGGTTACCATGGTTACATGTACTAGATAGAGCTACAGATGGTCTATAGCCTAAATGGATGACCAATTGACAATCAGATTGCTTTCTTTCTTAGTATACGGACACTGACAGAAATTGTTTGTTGGTATGCGGGTAAAGTCTCCACTCATTAAATTGTATGTTTGTTTTTTACTGTTTTATGGTTGAATATGGGGTTACCAGTTGAGCAGGGTACCTGCTGTGGTAGTTCCGCCTTTCTTGAATGCCGGCCTGAGTTTCGCTAGTCCAGCCAACGTGGTCTGTGCACGGACCCCATCATCCTCGGTCACCTACAAAGAACATACAATCAATCTTATCAATATTGAGTTGCAGACTCTTCTCAGAGCCATACTCCTTCTCGAAAGAAATGACTTACATGGTGTCACCGCAAACTTTCCTGAGTTACCGACTCTTTTCACAGCCATATTCCACCGTGCAAACCTTCCAATCTTCTAATCTCGGCCCATTACCACTGCCAGGTGCGCAAGGTTGTCACAATTACCGTGATTTGTCTCTCGTTGCCCTCTTTGTCCTGAATGACGGTGGTGACAGGAATGATCTCATCCTTAAACAGTCCCTCAGCCTTGGCCTTGGCTGCCCTGAACAATAGGAAAGAAAAGCATTGTTTTATACCTATTCACAAGGTGACAATACAACATTGTTAGGAAAACCGAAATTATGATTTTGTTTATTTCATGTGATTATATGAAAACAGATTCAAAAAAATCTTTGCATTTTGAATATAAATAATATAGAGCAACTCATAGCTGGCTGTTACATTGTTTTATAAAAGGATCCGTGAATAATCCATTATTTACTGAGAAAAAACCTTTATTTTGAAGCCACTGTATTTGGTTAAAATCATACGCCCTCAACGGGCAGCTGGTGCCAGGAAGTGGACATCGCCGAAAATCCCCCAAATCCACTTTGCGCCGCGTTGTTGGGTAATTTTGTACACAGCAGGTTGTGCACAGATGTATGGGGAGCCTTTATGTACAAAATTGGAAAATACTGCGTTTCCCCGTATTGTGCACGGGTCTATGGGAGTACAAAATTAGATGATACAGCGTTTCCACAACCGTGTGCATTAGTATAGGGAGCATGCCGGTAGAAAGAGAAGGCATATCAGCGGTTTTTCGAGCAATTTTTTTCTTCTCTTCTTTCCATTTTCTTCTCTCTCTTTCTGGAGCAAACTCACTTCATTTGTGACTCGTATCCCATCTGGTCTTGGTCTTCCCTGCTGATTCCAAATCGTTCCGCCACATTCTCTGAAGTGATCCTGTCACCAAAACAACCACAGATTTTGAAATGATTAAATCAGGGCCGTAGAGCATTCACCATCTTTTGCAAAGGCTGTCAACCTGGGGCCAATTTCATAGAGCCGCTTAAGCGCCAAAATGTGCTTAAGCACAAAAAGCTATGAGCCACAGGATCCCCTTGCCTACACAAACTTCACTTTTGTTTCACGCTAAGTAAAGAAGAGTGGAATACAAGTCAAAAGCAATGGACATCACATCGCAGTGCAGTTTGTAATCTTGCCTACACGAGGAAGACTTTTCCTGCTTAGCAGATTTTCGCGCTTAAGCGGCTCTATGAAATTGGGCCCTGGTCATAATCTGTACAACCATTTGTTTCTTTCGTTTGGCTCAAGAAGTCAGTTCCTGAGGTGGTAATGGTAGTTTGGAGTTTTGCAGGGCGGGCCAACAATTTATGGAGACTTATGGCGACCTTTTCCATGCCTGAAAAGACTGGTACGTGAAACAGGAGGTCTCAGGTTCAAGTCCTGGTCCATTCAAATTTGCGCTATTTACACAAATTGTTTGATAAATCCCTGTCAGTTTTTCCCTTCCATTGTTTGAATTTTAATTTAGTGGGTGATAGATAGAAAGTAACCAATCCTTGGCAGCAACCTGGGATAGATTGAAGGGAAAAGCAAAAGAATAAATCATCACTTCAAAGTTGCTGATTAAATAAGAGCTTATAAATTGAGTAAGGATCCCCCAAATAAGTTTTCGCTGTTTTTCGTGAAGTAGCTAACCACCAATCTCAGCCACGTACCACAACCAAGGGGTTCTTCCCTAAATCTTGGATGCTTGGAGTTGAGACACTTACCCCATTGGGATGAGACAGTCCTGAGCCGGCTCAATGTCAAAGATCTTGGGATTCAGGTCTTCCCCTTCTCTCCCTTGCTGCATGGTGGACATTGATTCAAAGCTAGCAAAAGATGAACGGACAGAAATGCAACGCTCACTGACCTGTAGTTTGATTTGAATTCTACTGGGAATGTAATATGAGAGTTTTCCCTTTTTTTCGGTAGTTAGGGCTGTAAGTGCTTTGCCTGATTGGACTACTTGGAAAAGAGCTAGAGCCAGAGTCTCAGGCTGAGCCAGAGCCAGAGCCATACCTCAGGCCCAGAGTCCAAGCCAGAACCACCGCCAAAGCCCACAACCAGAGCCCAGACATGGACCCAGAGCCTAAGCCAGAGCCAGAGCCTGAGCCTGAGCCAGAGCCTAAGCCTGAGCCAGAGCCTAAGCCTAAGCCACAGCCTGAGCCTGAGCTAGAGACAGAGCTGTAGCCTAACCTGTTGTATCAAGCAAGATTAATAGAAACGTCACTTACCCAGCGGCTATGGCCATGTCATAGACACCATTCTTGATTCCACCGGCTGCATTCATGAAGGCCTGAAGGCCGGAGGAACACTGACGATTGACCGTGTTGACGGGCACAGTCTCAGGAATCCCACTAATGGGTAGAACAATATCAGGAGCGACAGGTGGGTAGTAAGACTTATCTGTTTGAATTGGGATGGGATGGGATGGGATGGGATGGGATGGGATGGGATGGGATGGGATGGGGTGGGATGGGATGGGATGGGATGGGATGGGATGGGATGGGATGGGATGGAATGGGATGGGATGGGATGGGATGGGATGGGATGGGATGGGATGGGATGGGATGGGATGGGATGGGATGGGATGGGGTGGGGTGGGATGGGATGGGATGGGATGGGATGGGATGGGATGGGATGGGATGGGATGGGGTGGGATAGGGTGGGATGGGGTGGGATGGGATGGGATGGAAAGGGATGGAAAGGGATGGAAAGGGATGGCTAGATGTTTATCACAGAAATGTTATACATTTGCATTAAGAAAACAAAACAAAACTGACAAAACTGACAATGAGGGCAGTAGAATGGAAAGCACTGCGTATTTCTGCTACCTTATGAACTGAGCGATACGAGCCAGGAATGCCCCGCCCCCTGGAGCCAGCACGTTGCCAACGACGATGTCACCGATGGACGAAGGTGCCACGCCCGTCTCCTCCAAGACGCCCTTGAGGGCAACGGCCAAGAGGTCATCAGCCTTGGTGTCCTGCACAGGAAGGAAAAAGAAAAGAAATTGCTTTCTCTCCGACAACCTAATAAACTAATAAACAATCAAGATAGCACCTGTTTCAAAAATAGTCGTAGGGGCCTCCTTTTCCCCCCAAACATTACTCATTAGTAAAACAAATGACCAGTATTGAAATCTGTGATTCTCACTCAATCCGAAATTGGGCGCGTGAGACGGTTTCACAGGTGTTTTTTCGGGGTAAAATCTGGGGATTTCAGTCGGGGTAGTTATGGAGTCTACCCTGCTAAATTAGTAAATTCCTTGGACCATACTATTATTAGTATTATTACTATCGTCCGACCCTTTCAATTAAAAAAAATCTTTCCCTGTGTGCATACAGACTGCAAATCCAGTATCTGACCTTGAAAGAACCACGCTTTGCTTTCCCGATAGGAGTCCGCTTAGCGCAGACGACCACCACGTCGTCGGGACTAGCTGGCCGGGCAGCAGGCGCCGACAGCCCCGTAGCCCCGCCGGCTACGCCCGCTGCTGCAGTGTCCCCCGGAACAAGCCTCGGAGCGGTCAGCTCCTTGCTGGCGCTGAGATGACCGCCGATCGCCCGCAATCGATTCATGCTGAAAGCCTGTCTGGAACCAAAATGACGCAGCAACTTACTGGGGGAGGGATTCAGTGGTCTATAAATGTTCCGTAACTCGGGTAAAGTTATCTATCCATCCCTTATCAATGTTATCAGTTCATGCACGTTCATTGCACGACCTCAGAAAAAAAATCACAGGTTATTTATGTCCGTGCAAAAAATAGGTATCCATTAAACTAGCATAGCGCCGCCAACGTCGGTTAATCGCCAACTTCCAAGATGGCGCCGCACATGGACTGACCATCCCCCTTCCTCCTTCCTCATACAGAGCTCCACTTCGAACTTCGAAGCGTTTCTAGACGTTTTCCGCTCGGGGAAGGAGTGAAATCTCCCCCGAGCATGTTCTTTTCGGACTATTCGCAGAGCTACGGGGAGAGCGGGCCGGGTGGCGGCGTGCCCGAGCCCGAGTTCGGTGACAGCGTTGCTGACAGGGCTGGTTCGTCGGCTAGTGTCAACTCGGAAGTGTTGTTGCGAGATGCCATGGAGTTCGCTACCAAGGCTACTAAGTGTGACAGCGCTGGCCAGTACCAGACTGCTATATTCTACTACGCTGTGAGGACAATTGCTTGCTTTATCAACTGCTTTTTCTCATCTTGTGAATGTACTAGTAAATAGTATTGATCAATTTATGAACTTGTTGATGATGTTGTTGTTGTTGTTGTTGTTGTTGTTGTTGTTGTTGTTGTTGTTGTTGTTGTTGTTGTTGTTGTTGGTGTTAGTCATGCCTTTAGTGTTGTTGTTGTTGTTGTTGTTGTTGTTGAGGATGTTTTTGTTGTTGTTGTCATTTTTGTTGTTGTTGTTCACTTGTTGATGGTGTTGTTGTTTTTGTCGTTTTTGTTTGGTTTTGACATTGTTGTTGTTGATATTGATTTATTGTTGTTGGTGTTAGTCATGCCTTTAGTGGTGTTGTTGATGTTGTTGATGTTGTTGTAGTTCACATGTTGATGGTGTAATCATTGATCTTTCTTATTATTGTCATCATTTTGGACACCATTAAATATTGTTGTTGCTATTTGTGGTGTTTGCCGGCAAGTTGTTCTTCACAAGCATTGCTTACACTTGCCATAGGACATTGTTGTCACTGCCTTTTGTCCATAGATGTTTTATTGCCAAAGATTCTTATTGTTATTTGCTATCATTGTTATCAATGCCCAAATCCGAACGATTAACTTCAGTTTCATAGTTTCATGTTTACTGCCTGGTTAATTGTAAATAAATAAACTCCGTAATTGTAAACAATTACATATGATGTCTCCTAAGGCAAAAGAGAGAGAGTCTGTCTGGATGTGGTGCTCATGAATGTTTCCGTCTTTTTTTCTCTTCATTTTGCCAGGAGGCCATCCAAGCCATGTACAATGCTTCACTCGCAGATCCCAGCCTGAATCTGGCCGAACGTTACTCAGAGTACACCAGCAGGGTTAAAGCACTTCATCAGATTGGTAAATGGTCAAGATCTAGTCTTTGTATTCCGTGCTGTGGACCGGGTAGGGACCCATAGCAATGACTGCTTCTTGCTGAGCTGCCCAGGGCAGGGAATGTGTGCATGTCCTATGCCTTGAATGAACAGATGCAATCGCAGTTGCGGATGCCATCACTCAGAGAGTCAGCCCATTGTACACAGTGGGATACTCAGTGTAGTAGCGCAGTTACAGCATTCATGATTCAGTGTTGGGCTCTTACCTGCTGAATCCAGTTGAGCAGACCTCGTGTATTGCCATCCTGCCATGGAGTGGTTGAGGCTCAAGTGCTCAACCACATGAGCTATCCAGCCCTCAATGGTATGCTCTGTCATATAGGTTACAGCCCATTAGTCTCCTAACAATAGACAGATCAGTGAGAGTGCACATTGCCTGAGTACAGTGTAACGTCGCTATAACGAACATCACAGGATCCATGAAAATTGTTCGGTGTAGCAGTGTATACGTCTGGAGACACAGGACATGTTTGTCATAGCCGAATGTTTGGTATATCGGCGTTCCACTGTACTTCATCTTTCTTGAGTACATGACTGCTGTCTCTGGTTGTTAGCATTGGCCTGACAGATCAGGTACCAGGGCTCACCATGGGGAGGTTGATAGACTCGATAACTTGAGCCTCAAATTACTCTCTCTTCTCAGAGCCACAACCATTCTCCAAAGTGATTACATGCATGGCGTCACTGCAAGCTATCTACCCTTATGATTGAAGTTTATACAAAAACTGTTGCAAACTCCTCACTGACTAAAATGACCTGCACTACATAAATCTCAAAAGTTAGAGAGGCTGATGTTTCAATCCTAGCAGGACCTTTCTCAACCTCAAAGGACCTTTCTCTTTGAGAAAGGTCCTGCTGGAATCAAAACGTCAGGCCCTCTAACTTTTGAGATTTACACTTATGACTCTTCATTCAGTAGATCATTTTTCTCTCGCTGTTTTTTCCCGATTGGGGACCATCAGTCCAGGCCACCATGGGCAAGTCGGCGATGGCAGCTCCGACAAAGTCTGGTGAGCAGATGGCATCAGAGAGAGCCAACTTCCTGCTGAGGCAAGCCTTTGAGGAGGACGGGCAGGGCAATGCTGAGGAGGCCACTGAACTCTACTTGAATGCTGCCGAGATGTGCATCCAAGCCGTTGAGTATCTACCATCCATTCAACCTTCATCCACAATGACAAAGCCTACAACAATAAGGACAGTGACAGAGACAATAGCAACTGACGGAGACAACATCACTGACAATGACCGAGACAACAATAATGACAGTGACAGACAATAAAAGCTGAGGGTGACAGAGCCAGCAACAATGACAATGACAGAGACAACAGCAATGATAGAGACAGACAATACCAACTGACAGTGACAACATTGACGATGACAGAGACAACAATGACGATGACAGTGACAACAATGACGATGACAGAGACAACAGCGATAGAGACAGACAATGACAACTGACAGTGACAAGACATCAGCAATGACATCTTGGGATCAAGCCCATTACACTTCACTTTCTTTCTTTTCTTCAAACTTCCTTCCTGCTTCCTGCTTGATCATTTCAGGCCAAATCCTCTCCGTCTGGTGAGCTGAAGAACAAACTGAATAGACTAGCCAAGCAAGCCCTCGACAGGTAAGCACCGGTGTCACCAGGTGGAGGAAAGGGGCAGAAACAGACTGGAACAAGTTTAGGGTGTCCTTTCACCACTCGTCTGCCATTTGAACCTTTAAGCTTTGCCGGAGCTATTGCCATGAAAATTCAATTACCCTAACACTTTATCCAAATGTAAATGATGGTCTGCAACAGCCTGAGTCAAAGCATTGATTTAAAAGAATCTAGTCCTATGATTAACTCAAACATTCTAAAAGCATTACGTATTCTTCGAGACATATTGTTAACACTCTCTAGAGCTGAGGATCTGAAGAGTAAAAACGCAACCGAGTTGAAGCTTCCTGAGCCCCCTAAGATGCTCCCCGGCAACGAGCCCCACCCGGCGAGCCACTCACCACACCCGTCGCCCCGCCCATCGCCACGCCCATCGCCCCACCCTTCCCCCCAGCCCACTGCTAGGAGCAACCACAGCGCTGAGTCCAGGGAGGGAAGGCTGTCGATGGGCGGAGCCGGTGGAGGAGGGGGCGGGGCCAGTGGAGGAGGGGGCGGGGCCAAGGGTGGGGGCGGAGCCTACACAGCGGAGGAAATTGCAGTCCTCAGGTAAACCAACACACCACTGAACCAACCCTAACCCTAACCCTAACCCTGACCCTAACCCTAACCCTAACCCTAACCCTAACCCTAACCCTTTCTGCATACCATGGTATGTACCAATTTCTTCAATTTTTCTTCACTCCAACTCAGGAAAACGTCTTATATCAATGGACGTGAGTTCCTCCCCTTCATATCTGAAGCCGACTTGAAGGAAAAGTTCGCCTCTTCCATCCCATTTACGTGAGTGATGAAAAAAGTGCGTCTGTGAATAATGACGAAGATGTATGGAAGCCTCTAGCTACCGTAGTGGTTGCTGCCATTTCCCACAGACCTGTGCATTCGTCACTGGCGTAACCAATGAATCTCTCCACGTTAGGGCTACCCCTGGATTTGATGAGGGCCTGAAGACCAAACCAATTATTTCACTCTGATTATTTGTTCGTTTTTATCTGCCGTGATTTGGACCACTGAGGTGTCACGTTCCCCCTGTGGGGGCCCAGGTCAAGTTTGATATCTGGGGTGGGGGGAAGCCATGCCTTTGTGGACCAAGACACTGAAGACCGCCAGTTAATTCCAAAGATCAGATCGCAGAGGTTTGGGACCTGCTTTAGGTTCAAGGTAGTGTGCCTTTGGTCGGTAGCAAGTGAGCCGTTAGGAACTTGCTTAATATCTCCGGGACAGCTGAACTATCCACAATCGCGCCGTGCCCTATTCACTCTCTTCCCCTTCCTTCGTGTACATGTATCTGTGTTGTCCTTGTCACTCTGCCTTTGAGAAAGGTCCTGCTAGGATTGAAACGTCAGGCCCACTAAATTTACAGTTTGAAAGCCGACGATGTTTGGCAGTGGCACTTCCGAGAAGGAGTGTGGCTCTTTTCAGAGCCACACTCCTTCTCGAAAGAGAAGTGCTACATGGTGTCACCGCAAACCTTCCACTTAGAGTATTTCCACCTCAAGTCTTATCGATGTTTGGCGATCTTCCTTTTGGGCATGACAGGGACAAGCTTGGGAACCTGGCCCTGGCTGCCAAACAGAAGTCTCGTCTTGCCAAGTTTGCCCGACCCTCCGAGTTCTGCTCAGATCCACAGATGATCTTTGCTGTGTCTGCCTTCAGCATCAAGCAGGTCAGTGGAATTGGGAGGGAGACAGGCTTACAGGACCCTGAAAAACTCTCTGCTCACTTGCCTGTTGGCATCTCTTTGATCACGGGTGATCATCGATCTGTGCTCGATAGGGAACACTGTCTGGTGTGGCTATGCAAGCCAATGGGGGAGTGGCAGACCCTATTGCAGTGGTTGCACTGGAACAGAGTAGGTGCAGCCTGATGACGTTGGCTGTTCTTGCGCTTGGTCCTCTTCTCGTCTGAAGCCAGGCATATGTTCTCTTCTGCCCGGTGCAGACCACGTGACAGCGCTTGTCTCCATTGTAAACGGTCCTTGGCAAGCCCTTCCAATCCCTTCACATCAATGCCCACAGCCTTTAGGTCTCTCTTGCAGACATCTTTGTAGCGAAGGTGCGGGCGACCCTGTGCTCTCCTGTGCCCCCCAAAGAGCAAATCCTTGTGAATCCTGCTGTCCTGCATCCTGAGGACGTGACCAAGCCATCGAAGACGACGTTGACAGAGAAGAGTGTACATGCTGGGGATGCCAGCACGCTTAAGGACCTCATTGTTGGTGATGCGGTCCGACCACTCTATCCCCAGGATCAAGTCAAACCTGCATATAGTGGCCACCCATGGGACCAGAGAATGTGGCCGCTATCGAGAGTCGGCCTCTTTATAAAGGTTTCAACATAAACATGAATGGACATCACAGGACATGGGTCCGTGCATGCATGGTGCATGTTTCTCATTTTACCAGGTTGTATATTTCATCCACCAACTTGTTCGGTTCTTACCCACGATCAGTAAGAAATTGACTACTTGTATTTTGTTCTTCTTTCTTTCTACTTGGCCCTTTGCCTAACCTCTGCCCTTGTTCTGTGAATTGTTTCAGACCATTGTCCAGGACTGTTCCTTCTTAGCATCGCTGGCCATCTCTGCCAACTACGAGAGAAGATTCAAGAAGAGTGTCATCACCAAGTGAGTAGGGGGTCATGGGCTAGGTCAAAGGTCAGGACTTAGGGCTAGGTCAAGAGCTGACATCCTCAATGGCCAAAGTCAAAATCAATATCAGTCAAAATTTTGGTCGTGCATTTGATAGTGTTTTCTTTCAAGTGATTCCATGTCTTTTATAATTTTGTTTCAGGATTATCTACCCCCAGGACAAACAGGGTCGGCCCATGTACAATCCATGTGGCAAATACATGGTTATATTACACATCAACGGTGTTAAACGGAAGGTGAGTCGTAGAGATTCTATGCTGGTTTTTATCTTGTCATTGTTTATTGTTCGGGACACCAAAGCATTGGATAGACTACACCAAGCCAATGACCAGGCTACACCAAGGCAATGACCAGGCTACATCAAGCCAATAACCAGGCTACACTGAGGCAACAACCAGGCTACACCAAGCCAATGAGCAAGCTACACCAAGCTAATGACCAGGCAACTTGAAAACAATCTGAATCTGCCACTTAATCTCTCAATCTCTTAATCTCTGTTTCAATTTAATCATCCTATCCTCTCTCTCCATTATACAAAGGTGATAATCGACGATTACCTCCCTGTGGACAGACACGGTGACCTTCTGTGTTCCTTCTCCAACAATCGCAATGAATTGTGGGTATCTCTACTTGAGAAGGCCTACATGAAGGTCATGGGTGGCTACGATTTCCCAGGATCCAACTCAGTGAGTTTCTTTCTCAGCAATGCCTATCAAGAGATCTTTTCTCCCTTGAATTCACTATCAAAGTAAAGGAAAACTAAATGGGAAATCAAATTTGTTAAACGATATACACAAATGTTGCAAACTGCTTACTGACTAAAATTACCAAAATGCAAATCTCAAAATTTAGTGGGCCTGACGTTTCGATCCTAGCGGGATCTTTCTCAAAGACAGAGGAAGGCAGAGAAATATCCTGCTAGGATCGAAACGTCAGGCCTACTAAATTTTGAAATTTGTTAAAAGATTAAAGTAAATTTGACTGGTTTTGAAAAGAAGACTTTGACTGGACCGGGACTTAAACCCGAAACCTTTGGATTAACGGACCAGTACTCATCCATCTGAGCTATCCAGCCCTTAGATGGTGGCCTTCCCAAAATGTCAGAAGCATTCAACCTCTTTGTGTTAGAGAACAACTCGTTTTTAATATATCCAAGTTCCACAATAGTCTACGTAAGCACCTTCTACTACCAGGTAAAGCCATTGAATTTCCTCCATAAAAATATGTATCAATATCTGTTCCGAGTAATTATCACATTCAAGTGCAATATATCCCGTTTTTCGAAATTGTCTTTAGTACATTCAATTAGTGAACACTCTTATTTACTCGCTTTTTGTATCCTTTAATTTATTGTTTTCTGATTGTCATGATTATCTGTTTGTGACGCATGGTAACAATTGGAGAGCCACTTGATTGTGATTTAGTTCGCATTTGGTAGTCCGTCAAGGCTGTTGCCATTGCATTTGTATTGTGTTGTCATTGCTTGTTCTTGTTGATGCCTTGAGAAACAATGAATGAAATGAAATGAAATGCAACCATTAACTGCCGCATATCTCCAGGGATCAGACCCCTACTTTCATTCAGATGCAAACAACCAATCGTTGCAATCCTGGCTACAGCAGCTCAAGGGATCACACAAAGTGAATGCAGCTTTTTAAATTTTAAGTCAAACAAGACTGAATCAGTAGAAAGGGTGATCAAAGTCACGCGATGTGTCGTTGCTGGTGGCGACGTTTCGGTTGCTAACTGCTAACCTTCATCAGGCAACTGAAGACTGGATCAGTTTCCCCTTGCCACTTTCAAAAGATCTCAGTCACTTTTTTTCAGTCAACTGTCAGTCAGTTCTTTCTGTGAAGTCCTTAAAATTTGAATGGAACAGGACCTGAACCCGAGACACTCCTATTTTCTAACTCCACAATCTGATTCTGATTTGGACGTGGTAGAACATTGACCTGCACGCGCTGACCGGCTGGATCCCGGAGCGAGTGGCCATCCGACTGGACTCCAAGGACTTTGACAAGGACAAGGTCTTCGCCAAGCTGCGAGACCGCTTCCATCGGGGCGATGTGCTGGCTACCATGGCAACGGGTGTCATGGCGGAGGCAGAGGGCGAGAGGGCGGGTCTAGTGCCCACCCATGCCTATGCCATGCTGGATATCCGGGAAGTCCTTGTGAGTAGCCTAGTCTCTCATAGATAATGGGTAGTGGCGGAAAAGCCTCTCTGTTTGTTTTGATTTTTTTTTTCAACTTCTTCTTCCTCTCCCTCCGTTTTTTTTTCTACGAGGATTATCTAGCAAATACAGCAAAGATATTTGAGCCAAACTTATCCAAAACAATATCCCCATTGTCATGTTGTGTTTGAGATGTGTTTTCCCGGAGTGGCTCAAAGAAAGGTCACATGACAGCGCTTTAAATTTTGAATTTTTGGTTGCTACTATTTTGTATATAAACCACCACATCACATTTAAACATTATTAAAAATTTGCAGTTGATTTGGTATATGTAAGTCACCGGATCAGGAGGATCAAGTTCATAGAGTGGACAGGGCGGATGTGTCACGTTACAGTCATTGATGACATGACCATGAGTCTGGATTTCATCGCTCATACAAAGACCTGGGTCTGTGATTCCACACTTTTTTAACCTCAGCTACAAATCCACCAGTATCAGATTTGATCCTTGTCAGGTGTATCGAGGGTATCCAGGAAGGGTTGTATCCAGATTCTCTGTTTATAATTTTGGGCTTCATTTTTTTTTAAATTTCTCTCCCTCCGTAACCTCAGGGCAAGAAGTTGGTGCAGCTGAAGAACCCGTGGAGCCATCTGAGATGGAAGGGGAAATACTGTGAGACTGATCTGGCCAACTGGACGCTGGACTTGCAAAAGGCCCTCAACTTTGACCCCAAGAATGCCCAGCAGTTTGACAACGGTACCAATTGAAAAAAGAAAGGTTTTAAAAGTTAATCAATGAAAAAAATGTTGTCAAAAAAGATGTAAATAGCCTTAAATGTAATCTGCAAAAGTGTTGCAAACTGCTAACTAATTTTAAGACCCAAAACATCTATGCCTTTTGAGAAATGTAAAGGAGATACAAAACGGAAAAAAATGTAAGAAGGCCCGGATGTTCCAATCATAGCAGGACCATTGTCAGGGTCTTAGGTCCATTAGGAAGGTCCTGGTTGGACTGGAAGTGACTAGATTGACATGATTTTTGTCCAATTTTTAAACATTTAGAGGGACTGGTATTTCAATTTCACAAGGCCTCTGCTCAGACCAGTTGATGACTTGTTTGTGATGAGCAAAGAAGAATGTGACGGGGCCAGGATTTGAACCCATGATCATTCTTAGCAAGAATATTTGCCTTGTCCTGCCTAGGTGTGTTTTGGATTGATCTGGACTCTCTCTGCCACTTCTTTGACGTCATCTACATGAATTGGAATCCCCGCCTCTTCCCCTACACATACGTCATCCACAGGTGGGTCACATGCTGGTCACATGTTGGTCACATGTTGTTCTCATATTGGTCTCATGTTGGTCACATGTTGGTCTCATGTTGGTCTCATGTTGGTCACATGTTGGTCTCATGTTGGTCACATGTTGGTCTCATGTTGGTCTCATGTTGGTCACATGTTGGTCATGCCACCTGCTGGCGTGTGTACAGAGTTTTTGTTTAAATGGTATCTTGTGTTCCCTTCCCTTGCCTCATCTTATCTCCATTAATATAATTCGGATCATTTTGTCTTGTCTTGTCGTTTCTTGTCTCATCTCATCTCATCTCGTTTCACAATGTCTCATTTCCTCTGAACTCATCTTGTCTTGGCTCATTCCATTCTGGCTTGTCCAGTCGTATCTGGACTGAGTCACTTTTACTCGACCTCTCTCATCTCATCTCATCTTGTCTTGTCCCATCTTGTCTTGTCTCAACTCATCTCATTGTATCTTCTATCAGAAGTCTTGTCTTGACTGGTCTCATTTCTTTATCTCTCATCTCATCTTTTGTCATCTCATCTGATCTCATCTTGTGTCGTCTGATCTCATCTGATCTCATCTGATCTCATCTTGTGTCGTCTGATCTCATCTGATCTCATCTGATCTCATCTGTTGTCGTCTGATCTCATCTGATCTCATCTGATCTCATCTGTTGTCGTCTGATCTCATCTGATCTCATCTGATCTCATCTGTTGTCGTCTGATCTCATCTGATCTCATCTGATCTCATCTGTTGTCGTCTGATCTCATCTGATCTCATCTGATCTCATCTGTTGTCGTCTGATCTCATCTGATCTCATCTGATCTCATCTGTTGTCGTCTGATCTCATCTGATCTCATCTGATCTCATCTGTTGTCGTCTGATCTCATCTGATCTCATCTGTTGTCGTCTGATCTTATCTGATCTCATCTTGTCTCTCTCCTCCTCCTTGTCCGCTTTGCTAGTGAGTGGAAGGCCGGTGAGGGCCCCAAAAAGGACAACTTCAACATTTCCAACAACCCTCAGTATCGACTGGACGTGAAGGGCACAGGGGCTGTGTGGGTGCTACTGACTAGACACATTACGGACAAGGTGAGGTAGAACTGGCAGGCAGTATGATGTATAATTAGCGTGTGTATAATCTAGCTTAGTGGACTAGGGACCAATTGCATAGTGCTGCTTAAAGCCCCTACACAACATTGGTAACATCGAAAAACAGAAATGTTCACAGATTTACATGAAACTTTTATAGTTTGAAGATGGTTATAGTAGAAACTCGCACTGAAATATTTCTGCCTAAAATGTTGTATTTTGGGAGAAATGAGTAAATGAACTAGTTTTCTTCTCACCAAGATCTTAACTTTTTTTTCAAAACAGTACGGCGTTGAATGCTGCATTTTCGAGAAAAAAATGAAGCGGTTTTCATGATTTTCTCGAGATTCTGTTGGCGGATTGAGCTGCAATTTTTACAGGTGTGCTATTTCATGCATATGTTGGATCAGACAACGTATGGATGCTATTCTTTGACCTCGACCAATGTTGTGAAGGGGCTTTAAGCGTGAAAATCTGCTCAAATGAAATGTCTTCCCCGGTTGAAATGAGATTGCCAACCAAATTTCACTTGATGCTTGCTTTACTTGACTTGCATTCCAATACTGGGTGCTTAACATGAATTACAAGTGGAACTTTGGCTGGCAACCTGATTCTATTGAGGAAGATTTTTCATGCTTCAGCAAATGTTGATGCGTAAGCAGCTCTGTGCAACTGGGCCCAATGCTCTTACCATCTGACCTATCTAGGTCTTAGGTATTGAAGATATATAATTTGGCAAAACAGGGCGGGTAATTGAAGTGATGCTCAAAGTGATCCAAACATGACTTGTTTGTTTCATCAGGACGACTTTGCTGACAATAAGGAGTTCATCACTCTGCTGGTCTACAAAGGCGGCAAGAAGGTCTATTATCCCAGTAAGTCCTGGAGTTTGGCATCCTTGGTACACAAACCAGTTAGATGTAGTTCTGTGAATCAGCCTTCACTTCTGTTGGATGGTGCACAGAGAATATCCCCTTAACCAATTCATGCCGGGACCTCTTAAATCGGAGCTCATTTTGTTTGACTATGCGACGGGGCCCTCTGAATCCAGGCACCACTATTGTCCACATTCTAAACAAAGCAATAGAACAAAGCAATACAAATCAATACAAAGACCTTTTTAGACGCAAGTTGCCACATGAATGCAAGATTAGCAGCAGTAATTCTGCAATTGTGGGACTTTTACTGTGGAGGATCAAGGGATACCGCGCTGCCGCTGAAAGCATGCTGTAAAACCACTCGGTGCAAAGTGGTTAAGATTTTAGCTTGCCCTTCATTTGGTGTTTGGCAAAGGAAGAAATACCAAGAGTTGCATAACAAAACTGAAATGATTTGCCCCTTTGTGAAAATGCTGACAATGTAATTCAATGAAGGTTTGCCCTGCTCGATGTAATGAGTGCTGAATGCTGAGTGCTTTGCCCGGTGCCTGATGAAACAAAATTGGGCATCTTGGGCAGGATTCGAACCCGTGACTCCTGCTTTTTAGTGCAGATGTCATAACCACTTAACCACCGAGCTGGTCGAGGTCGTGTGGCGGATTTGAACAATGTATAGCTGTGGGTACAGCATTGCATCATAGATATAACATGGTGTTTACGTCAAGGAGACTTTCTCAAGGAGAAATGATTAGGACATTTTTTTAATTGCTTTTGATAATGTGTCTTCAGACGACCCTCCGCCTTTCATTGACGGTACGCGAATCAACAGCCCCCATTACCTGTGCAAGATGCTGATCCAGGAGAAGGGACCATTGTCTGTGGTCGTGTCGCAGTTTGAGAAGAGCAACACCATCCGATACTCCCTCAGGGTAAGCAAAGGCCACCAGGCCATTAAATGAGACCATAGGCCAATGCCATAGAGCCACTTGTTATACCCTCACAGTTTGAGAAGAGCAACACCATCCAATACTCTCTCAGGGTAAGCAAAGGCCACTAGGCCATTAGATGAGACCATAGGCCAATGCCATAGAGCCACTTCTTATACCCTCACAGTTTGAGAAGAGCAACACCATCCGATACTCTCTCAGGGTAAGCAAAGGCCACCAGGCCATTAGATGAGACCATAGGCCAATGCCATAGAGTCACTTCGTGCTGGGACCTCCAAATTCAGAGCATCTGTGGTTTTGCTATGCACCGGGCCCTCCGAATCAGGGCACCACTATTGTCCAAGTTTTAAACAAAGACTTCCTTTTCAGCCTACCACAGGCCAACGTGTAGCGTGACAAAAAGCCACACTGACATCCGATTGTTCCAGGTTTTAACATTTAGCTGGCCTGACGTTTCGATCCTAGCAGGACCTTTCTCAAAGGCAGAGTGACAATGATTTGCATTTTGGTAATTTTAGTCAGTAAGCAGTTTGCAACAATTTTGTATATCACCTTAAGTCTGTTCCAGGTTTTACTCGCTTGTAGATATCGATTTAAATGTCTATCTCTCTCTGTATCCGTGCATTAACCCTTCACACGCATCTCTACTGCTATCTGCAGCAATAGCAGTAAAAGAAGTGTGAGATGTTCCTAGACTTGCCTTCAGTCCATCGGTGTTTATTTGTTTGTGCCTACAGGCTTACAGCACCTGTGAGTTTAAGCTGAAGAAGATGCCAGATCCCTACACCAACACTAAGCAGGTAGGCATGTGGGGGGATTGTCAGTGGTGCCATTGCTACAGTCATTCCCTGTAATGTAGCAATCATCACTGGCACTGCCATCATCATCATTAGGATTCATCATGGTCCTCATCTTCCCCATCCTTGCCACTAGCATTGTTTTCATTTTCCCATCCATCCTCCTATCCTGTGATTCTATAATCCCTTAATCCTTCTCTCTCTCTCCAATCCTCCCCATTCTCCATACCCTCCTCATCCTCCCCATCCTTATCCTCCTCATCCTCCTCATCCTCCTCTTCCTCCTCTTCTTCCTCATCCTCCTCATCCTCCTCTTTCTCCTCCTCCTCCTCCTCCACATCCTCCACATCCTCCTCTTCCTCCTCTTCTTCCTCATCCTCCTCATCCTCCTCATCCTCACCCTCCACATCCTCCTCTTCCTCCTCTTCCTCCTCTTCTTCCTCATCCTCCTCATCCTCCTCTTTCTCCTCCTCCTCCTCTTCTTCCTCATCCTCTCCATCCCTGTCCTCCTCATCTTCCTCTTCCTCCTCATTTTCCTCTTCCTCCTCATTTTCCTCTTCCTCCTCTACCTCATCATCCTCATCCTCCTCAGCCTCTCCCTCAACCGTGACCACTTTCAGTTTTACATCAAGGTCGCTGTAACTTCACAGGGACATTAGTTTACCTGCCATCCAGACTGGTTTGAATGCCGTCATTCTTCAACAAACAGTCCCATGGCAACACAGCTAATAGTTGTTCATGGTTGTGTATTTCCAGATTACGGGAGAATGGAAGGGCAGAACTGCAGGGGGCTGCGCTAACAACAGAGAGACCTTCAATAACAACCCTGTCTACCAGGTGACCCTGCAGGAGAAGACACAAGGCAACTGCTTCATGGTGGATCTCAAGGGACCAAGGTCAGGCGGGTCAAGGGTCGGGGGAGGGTCAAGGATCGAGGGAGGGTCAAGGATCTGGAGAGGGTCAAAGGTCGAGGTAGGGTCAAGGGTCGGGGAGGGTCAAAGGTCGAGGGAGGGTCAAGGATCAAGAGGGGTCAAGGGTCGGGGAGGGTCAAAGGTCAAGGGAGGGTCAAGGGTCGGGGAGGATCAAGGGTCAGGGAGGTTCAAGGATCAGGGTGGGTTGAGGGAGGTCAAGGGTTGGGGGAGGGTCAAAGGTCGGGGGAGGGTCAAGTGGTGCTAGAGGATCTTTTTGTTTAGACCTGTACACACTGACTAACGCTGGGATTGTATGATCTTTCATGTAGGGAGTACCATGTGGGATTTGAGATCATTGCAATAGCCACTGAGGGACCTGGAACAGCGTCCTTCAAGAAGCAGAGTGGAGATTACAGGTGCGTCCTGATTGGCCATCTTGATAATACACAGCGCCCTCGTCTGAGAGAGTCTGATTTTACAATGTGTGGCTGTGAGCAACTTTGCGCACAAACAAATGGCTCATCAGTTTGTGCACAAACAAATGGCTCATCAGTTTGTGCACAAACAAATGGCTCATCAGTTTGTGCACAAACAAATGGCTCATCAGTTTGAGCACAAACAAATGGCTCATCAGTTTGCACACAAACAAATGGCTCATCAGTTTGTGCACAAACAAATGGCTCATCAGTTTGTGCACAAACAAATGGCTCATCAGTTTGTGCACAAACAAATGGCTCATCAGTTTGTGCACAAACAAATGGCTCATCAGTTTGTGCACAAACAAATGGCTCATCAGTTTGTGCACAAACAAATGGCTCATCAGTTTGTGCACAAACAAATGGCTCATCAGTTTGTGCACAAACAAATGGCTCATCAGTTTGTGCACAAACAAATGGCTCATCAGTTTGTGCACAAACAAATGGCTCATCAGTTTGTGCACAAACAAATGGCTCATCAGTTTGTGCACAAACAAATGGCTCATCAGTTTGCGCACAAACAAATGGCTCATCAGTTTGCGCACAAACAAATGGCTCATCAGTTTGTGCACAAACAAATGCCTCATCAGTTTGTGCACAAACAAATGGCTCATCAGTTTGTGCACAAACAAATGGCTCATCAGTTTGTGCACAAACAAATGGCTCATCAGTTTGTGCACAAACAAATGGCTTTGCATTGTAGATCAGGCAAAATACTGAGCACTCAGTGTTTATCACGTCGAGCAGGGCAAACCCTCATTGAATGACATTCTCCTCGATGCAAACATCACGTTATACTTTGATCCCATTCCTGTAATTTGCAGTCTTTCCACTCTAGGATTCAGTGGAGAAATGAATACCTGAAATGAATCAAGGCCTTTTCTTTCCCCTGTTAGACGCGGCTTCACCATCCTGCAGCTGGCAGACTTGCCGGGTGGAACGTACAACATCCGTCCGACGACGTTCAGCGCGGGCCAGGAAGGTCCCTTCTTCCTGGCCCTCTCTGCCTCCTGCCCCATGAAAGTGGCCCAGCTACAGTGAGCATGAACACCTACATCACCCGCACTTCTTCCCCCGGGGAGTAGATCTGTCTGATCTGATGCCATACTATGAGGACCTTGTGAAGTCATACTCCATCTCCAAACTCGTGGAATTGTGTTTTCTCAAGTCTGTGGCTTGCTCGATGCTCAAATATCTGAATATAATTTGCATACTGACTAGATTTACGATACAGAAATGATAAAAAAGTGGGATTGATTAGTCTGTTGTGTTGACTGCTATTTCACCTTTTTGTGCTATATCCCTTTACTTCCATTGATTTGATCTTCCACCTTTGATCCCTTCCTTACTGCTTGCCCTTCCTTTTGATCTCACCTTTGTCTGTCTACCAACTTTCCTCCTTTGATCCCTTCCCTACTGCTTGCCCTTCCCTTTGATCTCACCCTGGTCCATCTACCAGCTTCCCTCCTTTGATCCCTTCCTTTCTGCTTGCCCTTCCCTTTGATCTCACCCTGGTCCGTCTACCAGCTTTCCTCCTTTGATCCCTTCCCTACTGCTTGCCCTTCCCTTTGATCTCACCCTGGTCTGTCTACCAGATTCCCTCCTTTGATCCCTTCCCTTCTGCTTGCCCTTCCCTTTGATCTCACCCTGGTCCGTCTACCAGCTTTCCTCCTTTGATCCCTTCCCTACTGCTTGCCATTCCCTTTGATCTCACCCTGGTCTGTCTACCAGCTTCCCTCCTTTGATCCCTTCCCTTCTGCTTGCCCTTCCCTTTGATCTCACCCTGGTCTGTCTACCAGCTTTCCTCCTTTGATCCCTTCCCTACTGCTTGCCCTTCCTTTTGATCTCACCTTTGTCTGTCTACCAACTTTCCTCCTTTGATCCCTTCCCTACTGCTTGCCCTTCCCTTTGATCTCACCCTGGTCCATCTACCAGCTTCCCTCCTTTGATCCCTTCCCTTCTGCTTGCCCTTCCCTGTGATCTCACCCTGGTCTGTCTACCAGCTTTCCTCCTTTGATCCCTTCCCTACTGCCTGCCCTTCCCTTTGATCTCACCCTCGTATGTCTACCAGCTTGCCTCCTTTGTTTATCTTCCACCAGCCCCATCTTATCATTTCTCCTTCCTATTCATTTTTGTTCTTTTTCATTTTACCCAAAAGAAAAGTCCAGCTATGATTACAAAAATGATCCCATGCCTGCTAACTTATGAGGATATCAATCGTGTCATATAAACTATTTTACCTAGAAATTGCTTTTTTGCTGTATTCATATAAAATAATGTGGTAAAAGGGAATTGGTTTTCCAATAAAAGTAAAAATATGAAGTAAATATTTCTTCAATGTATACAGCACACAGTGTACCACTTTTATTTATTAATTACATTTATTTATTATTTTTAAAACAGCGATTTGAGCACATAATTTAAACATATCCCTTTTTCCCCCCACATGATGTGGTAATAGCTAGTTTTCCTTTTCAAAAAAATAAATTTTAAAGCTTTACCCAAAGTTGTGTGGCCACAAAGGAAGCAACAGCCCACTGAAAAAGATAGTAAATTAATGAGACGTTTTAAGTTCAAGATCAGTATTTTTTTTTCATCGTGAAGCATTGTTTACCACGTCAAACCCACAAAATACTGCAGACATAATAGATAATTATATGAGCGGCTTACTTAGATACCCGAATAGGACGATCACTCTTTAAAAGAAAATGCTATTTACAAAACAATTTCCTTAAAGGGCCAATACAACATTGGGAAGATCGGAAACATCGATGTCCCGATGTCCACAGATTTCATTCTAATTTACACAGTTTGTAGATGGTCGTGATACAATCCTCATGTTGAAATCTTACGGTCTGGGATGCTGTACTTCCCTAAAAATCTTCTTCCCTAAATCGACAAATAGCTTATTACTTGCAAGTAATAAACTATTTCTTACACCACAGAATGGTGCAAAAACCATGACGGTTTTTTACCTTTTACTACTTTCTCAGATCACCATTTGACCTAAAACCTTCGCATGATTGCTGTTTTGGGATGTTTAATGGTTTAACACAGTGGCAATCGTTTGACCTTTACCAATGTTGTATAGGGCCTTTAACCATCCTAACTTTAGTTCGCAACATAAATGTAAGTCACCTCTGGCCAGTCTTAACTCGCCGCTGAAATGCCAATGAAAAGGACTTCAGTAGAGACAGCGGTTTTCGTCAACGCAGTGGCTGTTGTTACGGCAGTCGTCCGTGTGGTTCCCTGACTTCACAGTATTTGTCAGGATGTTTAGCTCTTGGAACCAGACTATCAGCTAATAGACTGGTTCAACCAGCCTGCAATGCTGACGAAATACAATCAAAGTCAAAGCTGCAACTCTCCTCAAGAATGTTCTCTAATTATTCACGCCATGTGTTTGATAGACACGGTATTTGATTCATCACAGGCATGAGCTGATGGCGAATCGCCAATGGAGCGAAGTTGGGGCCTATACCGTCCCTCCCGAGAATATAGTGAAAGCAATGCGCTGCTTGTGGAACAGTTGGCGATTCTTAAAATAAAAATCTGAATCATTGGAATCCCGAAAAATCGCTTTCAAGACCTTCCAAGAAAGCTGCGAGGGTTGTAAAGTGGCCACTGGACATTCCAAATATTCAGAGAGGAACTGCGATAGTCGATGTAATACTAGCACACAACATAATGCATCACTTGCCCAACAATTATATACAGTCCATGTACATCAAAAAGGGTGGTCGAATTCAGTTCATCCCACAGAGCTCTATAAATTAATGAGCTCTATGGTTTAACCATGATATCTACACTGCCATATCGTGACCGCTGGAAATTCCTGATTCTAGTTTCATGGCTTTTTCCCTTTGCATCTTGCGCACATATAATAATACCTAATTTGAATCGTGCACAGATAATGATGTTGCACTGATTTCATGCTTCGGTAGAATTCTGAGTGAAACCCATCCAAGTTTAAAAACAATAAAAAAACATAAAAAAAAACATGAACAAAACAAAGCAAAGCATAAGGACATAAAAAGTAATGGCTTTTTGTGACCGTTAGTTGAGTTTTAGCTGTACATATATTAACATATCACATAATTATGTAGTGGGCCTGACGTTTCGATCCTAGCAGGACCTTTCTCAAAGGCCTTTGAGAAAGGTCCTGCTAGGATCGAAACGTCAGGCCCACTAAATTTTAAGATTTACATTTTAGTAATTTTAGTCAGTAAGCAGTTTGCAACATTTTTGTATATCACATAATTATGTACATATCAAATTCAATCAGAACTGAATAACATGCTCAATTTTTGCAGTTTTCTCGTGTTTTCATACTTAGGTTAAAATTACGAAAATATCTCAAAAATGCATACAATCTTCATTATGAATGATTAATTATCTGATTATCAAAAAAATGCAGATTTGATTAAAAACAATCATGCAATCAGATTCAGCACATGAAAATCTACCAGCACGCGAATTTTCAAGCTCATCGGACATTGCGTTTCTGAGATCAATAGAGGGCCTGCGAGCCAGTATTTTCATGGAGTGAAAATAGCCCAGTACGCACAGGGTTAAAGAAAGGATATGTATATGAAACTACTCATAATTATTACCCACCCATGGTAATTTGACGTTTGATGTCGATTACAGGCGATGTATTGTACAACTGTCTGTATTCTATATTTATCTATGGGATGATCTTCAATCAAGTTAAAAAAGAAGAAGAGACTATCCACCCTTCGTTGCTAGGCGGGAGACCAGCTGGGTTGACGTCACAATGGCCGACGTGACGACACATATTACGCCCATAGCAATGAAGACAGTTTGGTACTCCCCGACTACGTCAAACATTCCTCCTACCAAAGATGACCAAAAAAAACGTATTGGTTAGAAGCAAGATTTGAGAAAAACGAAAAAGACGTACCATTTTTTATTCAATGATAGATTAAAATAATATGGCGCTGAAAATTTTGACTGGTCCGGGATTTGAACCCGCGACCTCTGGTTTTGCGAAGCAGTGCTCTTACCATGATGGATCGGTAACTTCTGCTATTATAACCTGTACATTTCACGCCATGCTTTTCAGTACGCGGTGTGCAACACCATTTCGCTGCGGGTTTTTTCCAGATCCATGTTGGGCTAGAATGTAACCTGTGTTCATATTATCCACATCTTAGACTTCAACTCCAGTCTTGGTTTCAAGATAATGAAATCGAGCCATCGTATTCTGGGTGTATTTTGGTTGTTGGCCTACACTTACCAGCGATCGGGCCAGCGAGTAGACTGCCGATACCAAGTGAGACGAAGAGCCAGGCGTATGCCGCCATGTGCCTGTCACCCGTCACTTCACGCATCAGCACAAAGATCAGCGGGTAGAAAACACCGATGCCCAGGCCAGAGATAGTGGCCAGAGCAGCCAGGGCCGCGTAGGACGAGACGGCCAGGGGGTCCAGGAAGCTAGAGACGGCGAAGACAAGGCTGGAGAGGACGAAGAGACCGGTAGTGGAGAACACTCCCCGGTCGATTAGGACGCCGTGGCCCAGGCGTCCCACCAGCGCGCCCAGGCCGCCGAAGGTGGCCAGATAGGCGGACGGAGCATCCCCGTAGCCCAGCTCCAGGCCGTGCGGTATCAGGAACACATGCCAGATGCCAAACACGACCCCGACCAGGACGAAAACCAGCAGGTAGATCAGGAAGAGCGGCCTGACTAGAAGCCCGGCGTCCAACTGCTCGGCCAGGGAAGCCAACACCGTGCGCCACCTCTCATCACCACGGCCCGTCGCGGGGGAATCGGAGCTCTGGCCCCGCGACTCGATCGTCTCGTACTCGGTGACCAGTGGCCGGTAGAGCAACCCGCCCACCACTAAGTGGAACTGCAGCGCCCCTAAGATGAACAGAGCGTTCCTCCAGCCATAGAGGAACACCAGCCATTCCACTATCGGGGGAAGAATCATCATTCCCAGCGTACCCCCTGCCAGCGAGATCCCATTGGCCAGGGCAAAGCCGTCTGGGAAATAGTCGACGAGCGGTTTGGTACTAGGTACAATGACGAATGCGAAGCCACACCCTACCACAAGAAGCAAGAAAAGTGGGATTTGAAATATCGAATATTGGCTTCAAAGGTCATTGCAATTCCGTCGTCAGGTCGTACATCAAACAGAATAAGTATTACACGGAAATATGGTTGGCAATCATGATTTGTTTAATCAAGAATTCGTATCAGCAGGGTTTTATAATTAAAGAACCTCATTCAAACTATTTTTAAAATGGTCGACGTTTTCAAATAGTGGACATTTAAGGTATAATACAGTTACCAGTATTGTTGTCAAAATGGTCATTGCTTGTTTAAAAAGGTCATTGGTTGTTTAAAATGGCCATTGCTTGTTTAAAATGGCCATTGCTTGTTGAAAATGGTCAATGCTTGTTTAAAATGGCCATTGCTTGTTTAAAATGGCCATTGCTTGGTTAAAATGGCCATTGCTTGTTGAAAATGGCCATTGCTTGTTTAAAATGGCCATTACTTGTTTAAAATGGCCATTACTTGTTCAAAATGGCCATTGCTTGTTCAAAATGGCCATTGCTTGTTTAAAATGGCCATAGCTTGTTCAAAATGGTCATTGCTTGTTTACAATAACCATTACTTGTTCAAAATGGCCATTGCTTGTTCAAAATGGCCATTGCTTGTTCAAAATGGCCATTGCTTGTTCAAAATGGCCATTGCTTGTTCAAAATGGCCATTACTTGTTCAAAATGGCCATTGCTTGTTTAAAATGG